>BRXU01000065.1:0-206630 GCA_030267565.1 Pleodorina starrii | reverse complement strand
CGTTACGGGCGTGTCCGACAGCATATCCAAAACCTGCAAGCCATGAGGGCGGGCCTTGTCCGATGCGCCGGTGATGGGCAGATATCGCAGACGGACCCCGATGCCCGCGCCATGGCGACCAGCGCCCGGAACAGCGGAATGGTCGGCTACAAGTGTCCAGACCGCCGTCGACACCGAGACCCACCTGATCGTCGCGCATGAAGTCACCAACCGGGGTTCATGACCGTGATTCTTCTGGTTGCCGATGGCAAAAGCGGCCAAGGATGCGCTTCACCGCGACGAGATGCATGTGCTGGCCGACAAAGGCTACTTCAGCGGGCGGCAGAATCCTGGCCTGTCACAAAGGCGGACAATCACCACGACGATCCCGCGCCCCGAGGGACGTCGGGGCAACCGCCTCAAGGGCATGTATGAATAAGGCGGACGTCGCATATGAGGCCAACGCGGATATCTATCGTTGTCCCGTAGGGGAAGCGCTACCGTTTATCGCTACACGAACCGAGGAAGACGGCATTGGAACTCCGCCGCCTACTGGACCAGCGAGTGCGGCACGTGCCTGATGAAATCGCGAGGCACGTCCGGCAAGGAACGCCGGATCACAAGGTGGGCGCACGAGCATCTGGTTGAGGCGGCGCGGGCGAGGCTGATCGGCCCGACCGAACCGATGACAATCCGCCGAGGCACGGTCGAGCACCCGTATGTGGCACCAATCAAGGCGTTGGGATGGGCACGTCCCACTTTCTGACCCAACGACTGAGGAATGTTGAAACAGAGCTCCGCGGTGAACGTCCTCGCCCTACAATATCAAAGCGAAATGGTAGCGCTGATCGGGGTCCAAGGGCTGATGAGCCGCTCTGAAGGCTCTGAAAGGCGCCGCTCCTTCGTGGTCTGTCTGCAATTCAGCAAACGCGAGCTAGATCTTCGCTCTTAATGCCCTTGGATGCCGGCATGCTGCTGACGTTTTCCACACAGCCTAAGCCCTTTACGGACGTTCGGCCCTGTCATAGCGTTCATGGGTTATGTTCGATGTTGTGGAAGGAAAGTCTATGGCTGTCTGCGATGTTGTGCGGTGGGCAAGTATTTGGGAAGGTCGCGGGCTTTTGAACATTGCCTGTGCCTTGAAAGTACCGAGGGTCTGCTTCTTGAAGGTAGTTGTGGCCGGAGGAACCCGGCACGGAGCTTATGGCGTTATACTACAATGTCCGTGGCAGGGACGCCGATTTCCGGACGCGGGTCTGTTCAGGTCGTATATATGTCGGCGGCCCGTGTCTGCATGTCGAATCCGATGGTGGGGGGAAACTGGCGATGTTGTGACTCGGAAACAGGCCGTTGCCAAGCCTAAACGGCTGTATCGACGGTCGAAATTGGAATCACGCCCGCCACCAACACGCCTCCCGATCAAGCGCCTGAACCTTCGGAAACAGGAGAGCAAGGACATATAACGGTAGCCTACGTCCCGCCTTCCCAGACCAGGTCGACGGAGAGATTTCTTGCCGCGACCGGCATGAGCAGCGCTATACCTGGCCTGACGCCGGATCGCCGCTATCGGTATTAAGGTTCTGTTCCGGGCGTTCACGGCTGAACTTGAAGTTGATCGAAGGTTGGTCTCGTGCTCGATTACCCTGACACGTTCCGACGAGTCGCCACCACTGAATGACCGCTTCGTCCCGTGCGGGGAATTTTTTTCAAACGGGTGGCCGCAACAACTATATAGTCTTTTTGCAAAGATGGAGTGTCCAGTCATGAAGTATCGCACGCGGACGTTCTACACCGAAGCACAGAAGTCGGAGATGTGGGGATCGATGGCAGCGCGGAGAGTCGCCTGAGTTCGATCGGGTCGGAGTTTTGGTCGCGCGTCAGTCGTTCGATCTTCCCCCATCTGGCACGCCCGGGCGGTATCAGGGCCCCCCCGGCACGCGTCAGATCCCGCGTCGTTCTCTGACGTTGTTGCGCGAGAGGGAAGAGATCTCTCGCGGGCTTGTGGCTGATCTGTCCTTACGTGCGATCGCGCACGATCTGGCCCGGGCACCCTCCACCATCACGTGTGAGGTAAGGCCGGGAACGGTGGGCGAGAGGCCTATCGTTGCAGGCGGATTTCAGATATATACGGGCTTGGAACTGCGCGACGCGGCCCAAAAGCCTGTAAGCTCTCATTCAACGAACGTCTGTGCCGGCTGATTGCGCGCATGACTGCGCCCTGAAATGGTTCGCCTCAGCAGATCGCTGGTTGGCTGAGGCGCAAGCCATCCTGATGATGAAAGCCACGGACTTGTGGCGTCGCATGAGACGATCTACCGGAAGCCTTAACGTTTCCAGACCCGCGGGGTTCTGAAGAAGGAATTGCAGGATTGCCTGCGCAGTTCTCGTGCGATGAGGCGCTCAAGGCACGCGACACAGGAAAGGGTTGTAACCTGCGCAAGATCAAGGATGCAGTTCCCATCAGCCGAGCGCCACGCCGGAAATCGAAGATCTCGCTGTGCCGGGGCATTGGGAGGGCGATCTGATCGTAGGCGCCAACAACAGCTATATCGCCACATTGGATTGATCGCGCTGTTTGTCCCGCTTCGTGATGCTGGCAATGGTCGGCAACAAGGACACTGCGAGCGTCATTGCGGCGCTGATCAAGCAAGCGCGCAAGCTGCCGCACGAGCTTTACAGGTCCCTGACCTGGGACCGCGGATCGGAGATGAATGTATCATGCCAGGTTCCCCATGGCGACCAAAATCGAAGTCTATTTTTGCGATCCGCAGGTCACCGTGGCAGCGGGGAACCAACGGTGAACACCAACCGACTTCTGCGCCAATACTTCCCGCGGGGCATCGATATGTCGACCCACAGCCAGGCAAGGCTTAGCGCCATCGCACGACAGTGGTCTGAACGAGCGGCCTCGAAAAGACCTTGCGGAGTATCAGACCCCCGCAGAGAAGTTCGGACAGTGTGTTGCGGTCCACCCGTTGAATCCACAGGGACATTGCTGTCCATCCACGGCGATCCATTCTCACTTGCTTGCCACATAATGCGTTTGCGGACCTGGTCAAAAATGGCTCAGCGAGGGAACCGCGACTGCGGATATCAGTTCTCTGGCGCGTGACAGACAGCTTCAGATGTTGTTGCCGTCGGGATCACGAACAAAAGCACCATAGTAATTCTCGTGGTAGCGCCGAAAGACCGGGCGCACCGTTGTCTCAAGCCACCTGCCTCGAGCGCGGCCTTGTAGAAGGCATCCACTTTGCTCGCGCTGTGGGTGAGGCGAAGGCGATTGTGCAGACCTTCTCCCGGCTGGCCGTTGTCCACAAGCCAGACGAACGGCTTGTAAGGGTTGTCTTTCGACGCCAAAGCCGAAAAAGCATTCCACTTCTAGTCGACTGTTCTCCACCCGGTACGGCTCCATTCTGGCGGAAATGACAGACTGATGTTCGATATGCCCAACGGCGCAAGCGCCCATCACGTAAGAAGTCTCGGGCTTTTTCCCCATTCGATGACGCCAATGTTCAGGTGGATCAATGCCGTAGGAGTAGAAGTCGGACCACGTTTTTGTGTAGATTTCCTTCAAGCCACCGGTTTGCAGATGCATTACTATCTGTCCCCTACTGCCAGCGTTTTGATGCAGCAGCCTGATGCGGAGGAGAAGTCCAGCCATGCGTCGCGCAGACCGTCTTCCTTGCAGATCGTTCAGGTCTTGCGACGCCAGCCCCCAAAGGCCGATCAATGCGCGTTGGGGTTTGCTGAGGCCCGTCCGTCGAAGTTTCCCTGCGTACGGTCTATCGCGGATATTGCAACCGCTTCAGCCGTTCGGGAGTTGCCCATCGATGGAGAAGCAGGGATCGGATACATCCTGTGGGGAGGGTATGATTCTGCCGCCCATGAAGTTACCACGGGCCGAGTTGGAAACCATCGTCCATGGGCATTGTATTTGGTTCGTGATCGTGCAGATGCTGATCTCGCCCATGCGACCGATGATGTTCTAGCCAAGATCAGTGCTGTCTTGACTGACGACCTTACTCTGGACTTTGTGACGATCAACCAGTCGCGAGTCTACGAGCGGCAGCCTGAGGAAGTTGCCTTTTGCGACCTTTCATTCCCGGCCCTTACCGGCAACGCTGTTCAGAACCCGACAAAAAACTTTGCGTCAGCTATTCTGACAGTGACGAGTTGCAAACGACTCGGGTCATCTGGCCATTAGGTTTTGTCTATTTCACTCATGTGACCTCTATTTTTCTGCCGCGTTGGTGACGGAACTGCGTGCGTGAACGCGTTTCGGGTCTTCCGGACCAGACCGCATAAGGTCGTTTAACTCAGAGGCGACTGGCCATCACTTCGACAGCCGCAACGGCGCTCTCTTCAAGGAGGCCACGCAGAGGTATCCTTACCCACAGGTCGAAAACCCGATGACCGAATGACCGCAAAACGGGCTCTTTGTGTCGATGCTACCTAGCAGTCGAGAGGCTGCTTTTCAGGGATATGGTGATCGCGGGCACCGCGATCGCTGATTCAATAGACAGCCGCGCCTCCGCTTCGCTCTGGCACGGCTGACGATCTTTCATTTCTTATTTCCGCCTGCCATCCGGCCGGCGATCCGAACACGGGCTCTGGTGCCACTGCGCGTCAGCCTCCACGGAGAAATCCGGTTCCTCCCACGCGCGGGGCGCGCGGGTCTCTCCCAGTTTCACCGCTCCGGCCCCGTGTGTCAGATCACCATCCGGCCGCAGGTCGGGCTTCGCCCACCCTGCTTTGCCCTTCGGATGACATGAGGTCATCCAAGTTGAAAAGCTAGCAATGGCTTCGCCACTGGCGGAAACAGGAAGGAGCGCCACGACATGTCGGACCAGTTCGAAACCACGGGGAATAGATTGGGCTGCGGTTCCCATCTGCGGCAGACCTTTGTGACAGGAAAGGCAAGCCCGCCTTCGCATCGGAGACAGACCTTACTGATTTTCACGCAATTTTTCCCACCGGCTGAAGGCAGAACTAACTGAACCCTGCCACCCGATGTTCTGGGGCACATTGTTCTGCTCTTTTTCTGTCGGGCAGTCTGCCTCTCCGGCCTGCCAGTTGGACGAAAGCGGACGGTCAGCAGTCGGCGCGAAGAGGCCCATTGCGCTGTCATTCGGAACTAGCCTCCTTGCAGGGCGTAGTGCCTAAGCAAAAAGGAGAACGGCCTGATCGAAGGATTTGCTGGGTGTCCGAATTCTTTTTGAAGGTTTCACCGAAACAGCTCGTGACAACATCGCCTCGTGGTCAGATCCGCGTGCGGTGTGTGGCAGTTGTGGTTTCCCAATCCTGCTTCTTCACGGGCACCCGAGAACGCACACCCACCTGGTTCAGGGTGGCACCTCAACTCGCGCGCAATTTCCATGTGGGTTTGTGCGGATATGCCGGGCTTTGGGCGAAGTAATCAAACCGGAAACACTGGCCGGTAGCTCGGCAACGGCCGAAGGCAGAAGCGTTATATGAGAGCATGGCAGTGCTCGGACATGACAGGTTCGGTGGTCGCGGGGCATGATCGCGGTTTCATATTCGGGCATTTCGGCTTGCGATGGATTTCCCCGAAAGTGTTGCCGGCCTTGTCGTCATGGACGGTTATTCGATCTCTACGAGGCTTCTGAACCGGGTTAGGACTGTGCGCTTTGCCAAAAGCTGGTGGCACTGGTTCATCTTTGCCCCAAAGCGAGAAGGCAGGAGGCGGCGATTTCAGGCTCACCCCGACCTTTGGTATCCTGCAGAAGGCCGCCGCCGGGGCAGAGAACAACCGGGATTATCTTGACCGCCACCCGAAAAAACTCGGATGTGGTTGCGTGGTATGCTCGCAGATATATCGCGCAGGGCTTGAGTTCGATTATGACGATTGGACCGACGCGGACAAAGCGGTCAGGGCGAATTGCGTCTACGCTGCTCCCTCGGAGTTCTACTGGTCAAAGCCATGATGACATGGAAATGCCTTTATGGCGATCCCGCAAAAATCCTTGGACTGCTTGGATGTGATCAGATCGTCCTACGCACATGGGATCGCAAGCGCGGCACCACATGGCTGGCAGGAGGCACTCCTGACGAAGGTTGCTGACCAGCTTGGACAGTTTTTTGCGGCTGGGTCCGCTGAGGAGTCAGCTTTGTCCCGGATACCGTTGAAAAATCCACGCTCCGTCTGATCGCTCGTCGCCCTGGTATAACAAAAGCGACTGCGCCTCTTCAGGGCGGATCTTTGGCGTCATCGGGATCAATTTGGCGAGTTTTCCGCAGGTTCTGGACAGGTCGCGGCCAGATGGAACTCGTTCTTTGCACCGTTCGGTCGCGCGTAGTCGCGGGACGGTCGAGGCGTATGATCCGCTTCAGGCAGTAGTAGCTGTGGGCAAAACAGCATCATCGACCTTCTTCTTGGCATAGCTTGATGCGACGGTAAGCATCGGTTACTTTGCCCAGCTGGCGGGCACGCTCTCGCGCGGGTCTCCTCGTGCGGATGGCGAGCGATCTTGCGGTACGGCGGCGCCCGGGGTGCAATTGGCGGCTTCAGGGGGCATACGGGAGCAGTCATGCTTGCTGGCATAGTAGCGGGGTTCACGTTTCCATCCTTGCAGACGCCGGATCGCGGCTTGCGCATCTTCCGCGCCAGTATTTCTTCAGCTTCTTGCCGCCGGCGGCAGAGTGCTATATTCATTGGACGCGGTGGTCCAAAAGCAAAGGCTGTGGCCGGGAATGCACCGTCACCGCGTTCGGTCTTGTCGAAGACGGGCAATATGCGGCTCGATCTCTGCTCGTTTCGGACCAGCCAGATCCAGCATGTCGCCTTGCTAATATGCTAGTATCGGCGGGCGACAAGCGTATGTCGGGATGCAGTCCAAATGGTCTCCTCGGTGCGCACGATCATCTCACGATACACACGCCACCTCCGCCTGGCGGATGGGTGCCGTTTGCATCCACATCCACGATGATCGCGTGCTTTAGACTCGACGAAGATTAGTTGGCTGCTGTAGGCCAAAGAAAGGCCTGTCGCCGTTTTCGCACCTTGTGAAGCGGGCAGCAGGATCGGTCGGCCGAAAGCGTTTTAGGCTGCACTGACGTGGAACGGCGCCAAATGCCGTATCATCAAGAGTGTTCCAGAATACTCTTGTGTGGCTCGGGTGACAGTGTCGCCCGTACGGGACCAATCTTCGGCCGCGGATCTTGCTTGATAGCGGCTGGCCATTTCTCGTCGGCCTTGATCAGAGAATGCGTCCGCCCCGTAACTGCCTGCCGCCAACGAGGCCTTCGGTGATGACTGATTGCAGCGCGCTGTCAGCACGGCCTCGTAACACTGCCGCAAAGCACGATCGCAAAGAGTCTCGAAAACCCGGCTTCGCTCATGGCAGGTTCTTCGAGAAGGTTTGGAATGATCAGGCACTGCATCGGTCAGAATCGAGACCGACAGAACCAAACGATAGGCCAGGTTCAGTCCCACCTCTTCGTCACAGCCGCCGCTCGGAGCGGATGCCGTTAGCAATAGCCGACCAGAAGCATGCGGGAATCATAAGTTCGGATATTCAATCCGACGGTCTGCCCAGTCGACGAGTATGTTGCGGCGCTAGCACGTGAATCGCACGCCAAGAGAGATCGACAACCGGTCCATTGGCCCGCAGGAGATAGTATCACCGAGGGGCCAAAAAAAAACCCCCCATGGTCTTCCAACGAGAACTCCATAGAAACAGCTGGTGTCCTTGTGAAAACTTTGCCTGATAAGGTCCCATCATTGGCCGTCATCCTCCCTGCCTAAGAGAAGTGATATCAGCGCCAGAGCTATCAGGCAACGGTGTTTTTCAACAGATATCTCTCCGCATAGGCGGGACGGACCAGTGGTGGGCGATCGACGGTTCTGCTTTGCGGGGACAAAGCTGCCCGTTACTTCATGCGCTCCTACGGGCCGCTTTGATCCGCGATGGATCTCTCGACGAGGTTGAGCAATGGCCATTGATTTGCTATTGCCGCCCTGTCGCCTCCCAAACGCTATGGCCAGCGCAGGTGCGGTCGAAGGGCGGCCAGTAAAGAATGTCGGCCATCGCTAATCAACCCCAGCATCCCCAGGCTTCCGGTAGTGCTTGCGGCAAGGCCGTTCCGCAGCTGTGTGTCGTCGGCACTTCTGAAACAAGTTCGGTCGCTATTGTGCCCGAGGATCGCCGGTGCTTTTCTAAGAGCAGAAGGGAAATGCCCGCCCCGGAACGGCCCATGGCATCGAAATAGGCCACCGAGCCCAGGGCAAGTGCCTGCCTTGTTGCGTCACTCGCATCCTTAGTCGCGTCATCGATCGCCTGACCCACGGCCTTTGCCTCACAGGCGCAGATCTGCTCGGAATAGGTCCATCTTGTCTCATGAAAATGGTGGTAGAGCGCGCCACGGGTAACACCCGCCCCGCCGCGACGATCTCAGGCGTGCCGGTCTCCGCGTAACCTTTAGCGACAAACAGTGCGCGTGCCGCGTCTATCAGTTGCGCGCGCGTCGCATCGCGTCGCTCGCCTTGTGTTCGACGGATTGCGCGCTTCGCAGAATGGCTCGCCATATACATACACCTTGCATGTTTAATGGCTCTATTTTATACAGCCTGTATGTAAGTTCAATATGGAGATACGGTTATGCGCACCACTCAGTACTATCCCGTCATCCAAAACCCATGATGTCACGGGCACAAGCGCCTTCTACTGCCGTCACTTTGGGTTCCGCGCTTTGTTCGAGAGCGATTGGTATGTTCACCTGCAACAGGATGCCGATCCCGCCGTGAACCCTTGCAATTCTGCAGCACGATCACGAGACGATCCCGCCGGAAGGCCGCGGCGAGTCCCGCGGGCTGATCCTGAACTTCGAAGTCGCGGACGTAGATTAGATGCAGAAGATGCGCGGCTCCGCGCGGCAGGCCTTTCGGTAGTCAAGAGCCTGCGCGATGAGCCGTTCGGTCAGCGCCATGTCATCTTCCGCGACCCGAACGGCATCCTGATCGATGTCATCAGGCCGATCCCACCCGATGCGGAGTTCACCGACGGCTACGTTGGCGATGCTCTGCCGACGTAGCACGCGTCGCAAGCAGCCGTTCCGATACAGTGCGGCATTCGGAACCATAGGCTCTTCGCGTCGATGCAGCCCGGCAGTCGAGAAGCTGCTTTTTCCAGAGATATGGTGATCGCGGGCACCGCGATCGCTGATCCAACGGACAGCCGCGCCTCCGCTTCGCTCTGGCACCGCTGACGATCTTTCATTTCATTTTTCCGCCTGCCATCCGGCCGGCGATCCGAACACGGGCTCTGGTGCCGCTGCGCGTCAGCCTCCACGGAGAAATCCGGTTCCTCCCACGCGCGGGGCGCGCGGGTCCCTCCCAATTTCACCGCTCCGGCCCCGTGTGTCAGATCACCGTCCGGCCGCAGGTCGGGCTGCGCCCACCCTGCTTTGCCCTTCGGATGACATGAGGTCATCCAAAGTGAAAAGCAGCGATGGCTTCGCCACTGGCGGAACAGGAAGGAGCGCCACGACATGTCGGACCGGATCGAGACACGGGACAGGGATTGGGCTGCGGCCCATCAGAGGCAGACCTTTGTGACAGGAAAGGCAATCCCGCCTTCGCATCGGGGACAGTCCCCCCTGTTTTCACGCAGTTTTTCTCACCCCTGAAGGCAGGACTATCTGCCCCCTGCCACCCATTTTGGGCACCGGCCACAGGGCGAAGTCCGGGCCGGGATCGTCGCAAAAGAAGGAACGCCAAATGGCTAAATCGTTCGACCTCTACCAGCAAGTCACCGACAGCATCATTGCCAGCATCGAGGCGGGCACCCCGGCATGGCGCAAGCCGTGGACCGGCGACAAGGGCGGCGCACCCTTCCCGCTTAGGAGCAACGGCGAACCTTATTCCGGCATCAACGTCCTGATGTTGTGGCTTGCCGCCGACGCCAAAGGCTACCGCGCCGCCCGCTGGTTCACCTATCGCCAAGCGCAAGAAGCGGGCGGACAGTGTTCGCAAAGGCGAGAAATCCCGCCACGGTTGTCAAATACGGGACGTTTGACCGGGAGGACAAAGAGACCGGCGAGGAACGCCGCCTGCCCTACCTGAAAGCCTACCGCGTGTTTAACGCCGAGCAGATCGACGGCTTGCCCGCTGAATACTACGGCACCCCCGCCGAGCCTGCCCGCGACCTTGGCACCGAGGCCGACCCCGTCCTTGAGGCATTTTTTGCAGGAACCGGTATCGAGATCCGCACCAGCGACGACCCCCGCGCCCTACTACGACCCACCGCCGACCATCCATATCCACATGCCACCGATTGCCACCTTTCACGACGCGGCGGGCTACTATGGAACGCTGGCCCATGAGGCTTGCCACTGGACCGGACACAGCACCCGCCTTGACCGTTTTTCGCGGTTCACTGACAAAAAAAGTTATGCATTTGAGGAACTTCTGGCCGAAATTGGAAATTGCATGCTATGCGCGCAGCTTGGCCTGACCCCGGATTTTGGACAGTCCGGCGCTTATGTCAAGAGCTGGCTGCGCGCCTTGAACGACGACAAACGGCTGATCTTCAAAGCCGCCAGCGAAGCCCAGAAAGCCGTTGACCTGCTGACCAAGCGCCAGCACGTCGAAGAGGAGAAGGGTGGCCGCGGTGAGCGGCCCCCTGCCCCACCTGTCCTGCCGCAATTGCGGCACGACCAATCCCCCGGTCTATCTGGCCCCTGTCACGGTCGGCGGAACCGGAACCTGCATCTGCATCGGTTGCGCGGAAGGAAGCGCGCGGTTGGCTGGACCGGGACGGAAATGTGAAACCGGGGGATCGCGCTGTGACCTACGAAATCCGCGACGACCCCCGACGACCCTTCCCATCCCGTGCGCCACCTTTGCCGAAGCGGAGCGGCGCGGCCAACGCCGCGCCGCCCGGATCGGATCGCCCGTTTTGATCTATGAAATCGACAGCCGGGGTGGTGAAAGGTTTGTGGGGGTCTGCTGACCCCCCTGCCCTGCCCCTCTGTCCTGGCGCGCCCGCCCGAGGCTTCGCCTTACATTGCAGCGCGGCAAGCCGCGCCACATGATCCTTGTGCGTTTCACGCAGACGCCGCCTGGCGGCGGCTTTGGACGGCGGCTGTGCCGCCGCTGGGTGCATGGGGAAAGGTGCCGCTTTACAGGATGGATTTGACCACAGCCTACTCACGTCCCTTCGCTCTTTGGGGGCACGTTCCGTTCGTAGGCTGCAAGCCCGTGGCGCCTCAAGGGCCACGGGTGGACAAATCCAACTTAGTCAGACTGGCGATGCCGCAGAAAAGACAGAAGCTCCGAAAGGAGCCCTTGGTTCGGCTTTACTCGGATGCACCGCAAGATACCGGGAAAGGTGTTCCGGTATTCAATTGGTAGGTTTGACCGCCAGCAGTCAGTTCAATTTCAGCACTACTGCGGAAGGCATTTACAAGATTTGCCCAGCCTGTCGCATCCTTTGCCGATACGCCGCCATTGACCGCTTGAGCAGTGAAAGTGCCAGCATCTGTCTTCAAAACCATATCGCCCTCATAGGCGATGCCATTGAATGCAATCTCAGCGGAAAATATCGGCGGAATAAAAGCGCCATTCGGATCACATATGATCTGAAGGTCAACCGTTCCGGTTTCATGGTCATAAATCTCAAGGCCACGAAAATCGGTTTGATGGTTCCAGGCAAATGCCGGTCCGGCGGCCGCAAGGCCGACAATGCTCAAAGCAGCAAGTATCTTCATTCTTCAAATTCCTGAATGGTCGCGCGTCCAAAGCTGAAAACCATGCTGGCTCGATCTGACCAAGGACAAGCGCCGATTTTGGTGCCTTGCTGCCATTTTTCACGGTGGCAGCAATGTCGCGGACAGTTTTTTGCTCAATCTTTGTCGTGATCCGATGGCTCCATTCTGCGCCACCGCTGGCCTCTGTCGATTGCGGGACATAGCGAGGTTCAATCGTTATTTCTGGCATGTTGGCATAAGCCGTTTTCAGGACTGTCGCGCGGGGAATGCCATGGGCTTCAAGTTTCTCTAGCGCATCGGCATGTCGCTGTAGCACGCGCAGGCGAAGCGAATAAGGCGATCCCGGCTTTGATCCGGCTCGTTGCGGAACGACGAGGCTGGCCAGCCTATTTGAGGGCATGCGCGGTTTCTCTTTCGTTGGTTGGGTTGGTCTGGTTCACGTTGAACGTCCGAGGAATTCCGTTCCTGTGATTTTGACGGTTCAATCGGCTCCGACTGGCGCGTATCTTCGCGGTTCTTGTGATCCGTGGGTTCCACGGCAGCCGGTGTTGCTGCGGACCTTGCCTTGAAGCTCTCGATCGCATCATCACTGATCGTTCCAAGCTGCGGGCGGCTTTGTCCTGATGTGACCGTCTTGCCAAAGCCGGTCGCGTCGGGTCGCAATGTCTTTATTCTTTCACGCGCCATGAGACTGCTCCATTTTGGAACCTTCAATGATATTGTTCATAGGTCGATCGCGTGAGCCAAGGCGCTTTCGTAGTGCAGTGCCTGCCCTTTGTCGCTCCATTGTCCATTGCGACACCGTTCCATGATCCCGCCCAATAATCCCTGTTCATCCATTTCCCGATATTGCGGTCTTTCAGGAACCATCGTGACCAGCGGATTGAACTCTGAAACGATCTCATCTCGTAATGCCGCTCGTAATCACGCCCGGTTATTTACTTGGGCTTAGGCATGTCTCGCTTGTGGCGGACCATGACCGGAGGGACGCGCGTCAAAACCACCTGCAACGCGGGCATCTGATCCGGGGAAGCGACACGCTTCTTAAGGTCATCATACCAATCAATCGTCTCGCGCGTTCGGTCCCCGGTCCGGGTTCGCATTCGTGCATGGCACCACGATGCGATCCACGACACCGGCGAGGTCATCTGCCCATTCAGCGCCCTCTCCTTTCGTGTCGATTTATGATGAAATCAACAGCATCATCGTGCTTGGCCACAATATCATAGAGGTCTTCGGCAACGACTGTGGATCGAACCATGATCTTTTTCGTCGTAGTGGCCTTTGCTTTCAGCTCGCGTCCCACCATTTGAGAATGTCTTCTGCGGGATCGAGGTCGATCACGAGGCATTTCTTTTTGGAATGAGCGACAGCCGAGCCGATGCCAGCAGCTTTGTAAGGGTTGATTTGCCAGCACCGCCCTTGCGATTCATGAGTCCTATGACAATGGCCATGACATCTCCCGCACAGTGTTAGGTTGAGCGCGACGCGTGTCTGCGCAGTCTGTCATTCGTATTCGTGTTCATTGCGTTGCTCCGCTGTTCTGTCAAGCATCGCTCGCACATTCTTCCAAACATACATGCGCTCGTTGTGGCTTTCCGGCATGCACACAGTCTGTAAAGACGGCGTAAGTTGATACTGACATACATGCTTATTATCCGTTTGTCGATAAAACCGACATAATGACAGCAAGACTGTCATGGTGTCATTCTGTCTGACATGTTGTCAGTAATCAATGAAGGCAGTTGGTATGTCATCCTGTATGTCATTACCTAATGCGTTGATAATGCATGCTGTCTGTCATACTTGCTGACTTTCAACATGACATTCCGCATTCGAGCGCATATTCAGGTCCGCCCCGCCAGCGTGGGCCTATTACCAACCCCCCCTTTTTTTGGCTTTGCAGGGCCAGTTTTGTTCATCAGCCACCACGCCCCGGAAAATTCGTTTCTGCCCCCTCAGCGCCTCTCTCCGCGCCTCTGGGGCTGTCCCTCGGCTGCATGCTTTGCTGCACCCTCGGTCCAGGCACCGGCGACGAGCCGCCGGTAAATTGAATTCTACCCTCGCCCAAAAGCCGAATTCCTTGACAGTCTTCGTCTTTTGGGCGAGGGTAGCATGGTTGATTGGCAAGAAATGCAATTGTAAGTTTTACACATCTACCCATGGCATTCGGATCGAAAAAGCTCACCTCCGCCGACGAGAAAAAGATCGTCGCTTCAGTCCGTGCAGGGGTGCCTGTGACGGTTCTGGCGAAGACCTATGGCGTGACCCGTCCGACAATTTACCGGGCTATCCGGAGCTTTCATGAGAAGGCCGAGGGGGCGAATGTCGGCACCGCCAATGTCTCCTTCACCGTCGATTGGAACACGCTCAAGACCTTCGATGCTGTAACGGGCCGGCTTGGTTTGAAGAGCCGGGCCGATGCCTTGCGCCGGGTGTGTTGCGTTCCTGCCGGATTTCTGGAGCCTGATCCGGACCTGGCCGATGCCCTGCGCGACGTGGCGCGGGAGTTGTCCGCCATCGGTCGGAACGTGAACCAGCTGGTCGCCACCAAGAATTACGAGGTCCGGCGGGGAGAGAAGCTGAAGCTCAGCAAGTCGCAGCAGCAGGTTCTCAGTGACCTTCTCGATCACATAGACCGTGTGTCCACCCAGGTCCGCGAGATGGAAGGCAAGCGGGCCTCGGAGACGGTCCGCCGCTTCGTGGCCGGGATGAAGGGGGCGGACGATGGGACGGACTAGTTCTGTCGCTGGTGTTTCCACCCGGCTGTTCGAGGAGGGTTGGGACAGGGGTAAAGGCGGCCGTCAGCTTGCCGGTGCCCGGCAGATGGCGAGGGCGGCGCAGGGGGCATCGCCTGCGTTCTTCAAGATGATCCGCACGGGCGGCTGTGCGTCCAAGGGGCAGCTGACTTCGCAGTTCAGCTACCTGTTCAGCAAGAGCGTGGACGTTCATGATTCACGCGGGCTTCTGGATGGCGAGAAGCGCCTGACGCCGGAGCAGATCGAGCGGGCCGTGTCGCGCTGGACCGACGACTGGCGGGGCCAGATGAACGCGGCCCGGACAAGCCACATGGTCATGTCGTTTCCACGCGATGCCAAATCCCAGCATGTCAGCATGATTGCCGGGGAAATCTGCAAGGAGAAGCTGGGCGGGCGGTTCGACTACATGATCGCGGTTCACACTGACAGCCCGAACAAGAACCCGCACGCCCATATCATCGTCAATCGACGGGGCAGGGAGCCGGGGGATTATTTTACGCTCCGGCAAGGCACCGAATACACCTACCAAGCCTTCAAGGAGGCGATGGTGGATCATGCCGCCCGTTACGGCATCCAGCTTGAGGCCACGTCGCGTTTGCAGCGTGGTCATATCCATTACCCCCCCACCGATGGCGCGTGGCGGCGGGCACAGGAAAAGGCAGCGACGACAGGCGCTGCCTTCGAGGCCCCTTCGGGGACGCCTCGCGTCGGGGACGCGCTGCGCCGCGCCACCGACGAGGTTCGCGACTGGTCCCTGCGCTATCGCGAACTCGCCAGCTTTGCCTCGCAGAGCAACATGCAGGATCTTGCTACCGCATTTGAGAAGGCATCAGCCGTCCTGTCCCAGGGCGGCGTCATTTTAGCCAAGGGAGACGCTTACATGTCTGTCGAAGAAGACTTTGATAAGGCCGCCGCCAATCTAAGGCGCGCGGTCGATGACGCGGAGGTTCGCATTGCCGACGCGGCCCCGAACCAGCGCCCGGCGATGGAACGCAAGCTGGCCGAGGCGCTGTCCTCGGTGGAGCATCTGCAACCGCTCGGTGCCCGGTCGCGCGATCTGAGCGAGGCGGCCAGTGCAGAGGGCATCTACTCGGCCCAGAATGTCGGGGGGGTGAACAGCCGCTTCGCGCTGGAGGGTCGCGACAAGCTGGCCCTGGCTCTTGACGGGACCGGCATCAATCCGGTCGAGGTCGAAGCCCGGATGCGGCTTGGGGCCAATTCCGCGGCGCTGGAAACCCGTTGGGTTCAGCAGGATTTGCAGGCTGTCGCTGATCTGCGCGGGCTTGATCTACGCGATGCGGCGCAGCTTGAGCAGGCCATCGCGGTGGTGGACCATGCCTACGACCGAGTGGCGGCTGACTACGGTGTCGATGACGCCATCTATAAGCGCGCGGCGGCACAGCGTGGTGAAAGCCATGAGCAGGGCGTGAACAATGTTCATCCCATCCGTGAGCAGCTGAATGAAGCCGGTCAGGTGGATGCAGGACCGGATGCCAAGGGGCAGCTTGAGCGGTCGCGGGAGGCGGAGGCGCTTGAATACGCACCAGGCACGTCCATTGGCTCGCGTGACGGCATCAGCCGCGATCATTCCGATCTGAGACAGCATGCCGGCCCTGTCGGCGCGGACGACGAACGCAAGCTGCGCGAGGCTGTCGAGAAGGCGTTGACCCGCGAGGAACTGGCCGCGCTCAAGAACGGCGATGCGTCGGTTCTGCGTGGCGTCGGGGATCGGCAGGACCAGCTGACCATGGCACGGGATTATCTGCGCGCCAGCAACGATCCGACCGCACAGCATGGCATTGACCGCGTAAGCGACGAGCTGACCGCTGAGCGTGACCGCGTTCGCCAGGAACGCGGTCATGAAGGAGGCGGCCATGAATAAGCTACACCTTCTCGGGGGCGTCCTTTTGTTCGCCCTGATCGCAACCAGCCTCGCCTATGTTGTCGGAACCGGTTTTCTGTCATTCCGCTACGGTTTCAACGGCGAATATTTGGATTGGACCTGGATTGCGACCGGTTACTTCGCAATCAAGAATAACGACCCGCAAGCCTTCCGGATTCTCAATCTGATCTGGGGCGGCTTTGTTATCCTGTCGCTTTTGTTTTCGGCAAAGGTCCTGACCGAAAAGCTGACGACATTCGGTCGCTCGCATTGGCAGAGCCGTCGCGAATTGAAGGCCAACAAGTTTTTCCAGAAACCCGGACGCGGTTTTGTGGTCGCCAAGATGGGATCGCCGAACAGCAGAGCTAAATTCCTGTGTTCGGCATCTTTTCCCCATTGTCTCATGGTGGCGCCGACCGGTTCGGGTAAGGGCATCAACTTTGTGGTGCCGAACCTGCTGCTGTTTTCGGGCAGTGCGGTTGTTCTCGACGTGAAGGGAGAGAACTTCGAGCTGACCAGCCGTCATCGCCGGTCTATGGGGGACAAAATCTGGCGCTTCGCGCCGTTGGATTGGGGCAAGCCGAGCCACCGCTACAATCCCCTTGACCGGATCACGGCGCTTCCTGACCCGGACCAGCGGCAGATGGAAATCCGTCTGCTGGCAGAGCTGTTCCTTCAAACCGAAGATGACAGCATGAAGGGCCTGCTGGATGGCGGCATCGACCTGTTCGTGGCCTGCGGCATCTTCGCGATGGAACGCGGCAAGGCGACCCTGGGCGAGATTTACCGGCTGGCATCGGCAGGGGGCGACAAGCAGAAGCAATACCTGACGTATGCTGACAGGGTGAAAAGCCCTGCCGCGCGGCTGATGTTTGAGCGGCTTGCCTCGACCAACGACCGCACCCTGACGTCTTATCTATCGCTCTTGATGACCTCTGGCCTAAGCTTGTGGTCCAACCCTGCAATCGACCGGGCGACGGAAACGAGCGATTTCAGTTTCCATGATTTCCGCCGCACGCCGCAGACCGCCTATTTTGTGGCCCCGCCGCATGACAAGATCAAGGCGCTCGCACCGCTGGTCCGGCTGTTCTTTTCGGACCTGCTGTCCAGCCTCCACACCCATGAGCCGAAGAGCGACGAACCCTGGCCGGTGATGATCATGCTGGACGAGTTCGACATGCTCGGTCGCATGCCGATCGTTGCGGACAGCATCAAGACGCTGCGCTCTTATGGCGGACACCTGGCGATCGTAACCCAGACCATCCCGGCTCTGGACAAGATCTATGGCGAGGACACCCGCATGTCGCTGCAAGGTGGGGCAGGGGTGAAAATCTATCTGGCACCAGCCGATCCGCGCACCAAGGCGGAGCTTTCCGCCGCGGTAGGCAAGACCACGCACCGCGTCACCTCACGGTCAAAGACCATCGGCAAGGGACCGTTTTCAGGGATCAACGTCTCCGAACGGACCGAGGATCGCGATCTGCTGCCAGAAGATGAAGCAGGCCGCCTGCACGAGGATACGGTTATCATTCTCGCCAACGGTCAGCATCCGATCAAAGCAACCCGGATAAAGTATTTTGACGACCGGTTGCTGAAACCCATTTTCCTTGCGCAGAAGGGCCAGCTGCCAGCCCCCGATCCGAAAGACGCGGCTATTCGTGATCTTCAGGGTAATCTGGTCCGTGCTGTCGCACAAATCGATGACCTGTCAAATCAGGTGCAAACCATCGCGCAGCAGCGCAGTCGTATCCGACCTGTTCTGCCTGAAGGTCTGATCAGTCAGGTTCAGAATAAGGAAAACGGCGGTGATAATTCAGGCAGTTCGAGGGATGCTATCAACGAGAACATTCAGGAGCCTCGCGTTCCCAAGCGAATGAGGAAGGTTAATATGTCAATCCGACCCGATGATCTGGTTGGCAGCGGTGACGACAATGTTAGGGCATTGATCCAGACAACTGTAAAAGTCGATAAGATCACTCCTGACGACGATGGTGCAGCCGTTGCAGCTGCCGAATAAAGAAACGGGCGGCCAATGGCCGCCCGTTTCTTCAAACCTTGGCATCATCACTGGATCAGAAGATCGTCCACGGTGCCCCCGGCAGTCAGGTGATCCTTCACCCAACGCGGCTGACGCCCCCATCCTGTCCAGGTCTCGGACGTATTGTCAGGATTGGCGTATTTGGGCGCAACAGCCGCCTTGGGGGCCTTTCCATTCGTCAGAAGGTCCTTGAGCGAAAATCCGTGTTCCTCGGCCGCCTTCTGCGCGGCCGTCATGGCCTGTTCTCTTTTTCTGGCCTCAAAGCCGTCGATCTGGCGACCGACCGCCTTGTGAAGATCGCGAAGCTCTTTCAGCGACATATTCTCAAGATCGAAATTCATCGCGGTTCCTTTTCCAAAAGTAAGGGCAGCCAAAGGCTGCCCTTCTGTCCCTCGCTTATGCGAACATTATTTTCCGAATATGCGGGCTTTATCCTGCATTCTATTGATTGATGCTGCAACCCCTGTGGTCGCCTGAAAAACAGATGGGTGTGATGCAAATGCTTGTCCGGCGCGACCGACAGCATTCTCACCACGCACCGTTTGCGCTGATGTTCTGGCGATGGCTGCACCGCCTGCCGTTGCGCCCTTTCCTGCTTTATAAATATTGCTACTTTGCGTAGCGAATTTACTAGCAGCCGCAATGACGCCGGTCATCGCAATATTTCCAGATACAGACGTGACAAGCATGGGGAGCAGAGCCATGCAGAGCAAAATCAGAATAAGCAACACAATAAAAGGGATAAAAGCCCCGACACTAGAAAAGCCACCGGTCCCTATGCGCTCGATCATCTCATTTCCCATTGAAATCATAATTGAGAAGATCGATGCAATAAAAAGTGGGTAAAGTGACCAACTGATACACGCCGAAAGCCAACGTTCAAAGAACCCTTTTGTGGCTTCAAAAAGCGTCATGGCAATAACAATAGGAGCCAATCCAAGAAGAATTGTGATTACCACTTTAGGGAACAATATGAGCAGGGTAGCTACTGCTGAAACAATACCGATAAGAGACAAGCAGATCCCGGAAACTATGGCCGTAGTAAAGTATCCACCCATTTCCTGTGCGATATTGGTTGCTGCTATACTGAATCTAACCATCAGTCGGTCGATCTCACTGGCGAAACCGTTACTGATTGTCGGGCCGCTTAATCCGTTTCCGCTAGATGCAAGTATACCACCAGCCGTTGATTCAATGGAGCGCAAGATGCCGTCAGCTACCCCCCAAAACTGGTTCCAATTCCAAGCAAAAATGCCTATCAGTGCCAGCTTTATCATCAGGCTCAGACAATGGCCCCAAGCCATCGGTCGCAGCTGCACCATCATATTGATACCCAAAAGGGCTACTGCCAGGACAGCCATGTAGCCAACAAGAGTTCCTGATGCTTCAACGAGCCCTAGGAACGTTGATCTTGCTGCGTTAACAAGGAAAGTTTCCGCTGAATTGACCATTGGTGCAACGATGGCCATATTATTGCTCCCGCCATTTTCGGCAGATATCTATTGACGGCTTCAATAGCCTCGCCACTTCAGACAATATCGCTCCATCCAGTTCGCGAATTTCTGCTATACTCTTGCCTGCTGCAACGTCCTGATACTCTTTGTCAGCATTTTCCCATGAAGGATATTCAACCTCGCATGGGCATGAATCTGTTTCGACGATGCTTTGGTAGCGTCGCATATCGTAGATTGATTTTAATAGAAGGGCGTTGCTTGCTTCTTGCGGAGTTCGATTGATGGCCCATTCCGGGCGTGGAGGCTTCACGCATCCATGACGGGTTGTCTCACCCCCGGCCTGGGGCTTTGACAGATCGGGCATGGTAAAATCCATGAAGTCCCGCTCGGCCTGTGTCAGCTGCGGCTCGGTCTGGGCTTGTGCAAATTGCACATCGCCCATTCGCGCGCTGGATGCAGTCTCGGCAGGGAGCCAGCTGTTTAGGACGGCACCACCGATCGCCACACCGACAGCAAGCGACGAGAGAGCGATGACAAGGGTCACCTGATCAAACATGGCTCGTATCTCCATTGTCCCCGGCGTCAGGGATGTAAAATTCCAGCACACCCCGGTCGCCGCCGGCGCGACCGGTCTGGATCACCACGTCGATCGAGCTGGCGATGTAGCGCAGCGTGTCCGCATAGGTCAGCGGCAGTTCCGACTTCAGCGCCATGATGGCGAGCTTCGATAAAGCCAGCTTTGGGGTTTCGGCATGGATGGTCGTCATCGACCCGCCATGGCCGGTGTTGATGGCTTCGATAAAGGTCATGGCTTCCTTGCCCCGGACCTCGCCAACAATAAGTCGGTCCGGCCGCATCCGCAGACAGGAGGTCAGCAGAATGTCCGGCGTCCTGGTCCTGCTGTCCCGATCCGCAATCAGCGTCACCACGTTCGGCTGCGTCGGCACCAGTTCGGCAGCATCCTCGATGGTGATCATCCTTTCGCTGTCACTGACATAGGACAGCATCTTGCGCGCAAAGACCGTCTTGCCGCTGTCGGTCGCGCCCGCAATCAGGGCATTCATCTTGTGGTGGACGATGAATGCCATGGCCGCGTCAATGTCGCCGGAGGCTGCCAGTTTTTTCAATTCCCGCTTTGTCTCCGCGCGGGCCTGGTCCACCGAGTATTCCTGACCGTGCAGGTATTTGATCTGGATCTTGTCGAGGGGGAGGGACGAGAAGAACCGCATCGAGATTGCAGCACCCGACAGAACGGCAGGCTCTGCCACCACCTGCGCCCGGATCGGGCGGCCCCGATAGACCACGGAGGTCGAGATGATCGGCGCATCCCGGCCAAGGGTCAGCGTTCCCGCACTTGCAATGCGGCGGCCCAGGTCCATGACTTCCTGACGATTCATCGCCGCGCGGGTTTCCAGCTTCATCGCCGGGTCGCCGTGTTCCAGTGACCAGATGCGGCCGTCCGGGTTGATGGCAATTTCCACCAATGCGGGGCTGTCGATGACAGCCCCGATGCGGGACAAGGCTTCATCCAGATAGCTGCCATGGGTCATGTCGTTCATGATCAGAAAATCTCCAGATCGCGGTCCACCATGACGGTGATCCTGGTGCCTTGGTTCACGGTGATGGTCGGCGGCATCGAGACATACTTGCCGATGGCCGACTCCGTTGCGCCGCTGACGGCGTTCGACACACCGGTTGCCGGATCGGTGGAACCGCCCGTGGAAATGGTCACACCCCCATCGCCGCTGTCGTCCTGCAAGGCCGAGGGGATGGCCGAGATTGTGGAAATCAGCGCCGCCGCCCCAAGCCTGCGGAAGAAATGGTTGTTGACCTTGCCCGTGGTGCCGGAACGGCCCAAGGCATCGCCACCAAAGGAGCTGATCTGCACCGACTGGTTATCTGGCATGATGATGCGTTCCCAAGCCACCAGAAGCCGGTTCTGGCCGGTTTCCACATCAGCTGAATAGCTGCCGATCAGACGCGACCCGCGCGGGATCAGGATGCGCGATCCATCATAGGCCACCACATCGGTTGTCACGAGGCCCCGGATCGGACCTTGAAGCGTGGAGTCGATGGCTGTTTCCAGAACCGCCTGGATCATCGTGCCCTGAGTGACGGTATTGGACGGGTTCACGATGATCTCTGCGCGCTGGACCTGCACCGGACGCCCGGCATCGCGCACGAATTGGGCATCATCGCTGAGACGCGCCGCCTGCTGCGCAGCCGCCCCGTCTCCCAGACCCGCCGCATCGGCGACGGCACCGGCTGCACCGCCGCCGCCGAGTGCGACCATAGAGGACTGCAACCGGGCCTCTTCCAATTGGGCCGCCTCGTCGGCGGCCTGACGGCGCTGCGTGAGCAGATCGTCATCGCCACCCGGCATCACGCTCTGACCGTTTTGCAGCCGCAGCATGTCCAGATCGTTCTTCAACTCGGCAATTTCGAGGTTACGGCTGCTGAGTTGTTCGTTCAGTTCCTGCTCGCGCGATTGTGCCTCGTTGCGCAGCTGGTCCAGCTCGCCGCGCATTTGGTCGAGAGCTTGCGTGTCCACGACAGGTTCACCATCGGCATCCTCGGCCGGGGCCTCGGACAGCCGGTCGATCTGGTCCTGCAAGCCCCGGATCAGCTCGACCACTTCGGAATTGTCGTTGCTAGTCACAGGGACAGGGGCCGGTTCCGGTTCAGCGACCTCGACCGCTGCCGGTACGGCGGACGGGGGATTTTGCAGATCGCCAAAGCCGCTGCCCTCGTTCTGGAACTCCTGGGCTTCACGGACGGTCATATCCGCTGCGCCGTCAGGGAGCGAATAGACATAGACCAGTCCGGCGATAGCCACACCGCCGCACAGAAGCCCGGCCATCTTGGCAGCCTTTGCCGCAGGCCGGGCCTTGGGTTGATTACGAGGATTGGATTTCTCCAGCGCCGCCAGCCGTTCGCGCAGGTCTGCCGTTTCTTGTTCGCTCATTGCACCAACCTCACCGCTTTCATCATCCCCACCGTTGATTCAACGGTCCCCAAGCGCAGCATCCAGAATGGGCTGGTGCCGGTCACGCGCACCACGCCATCGGGCATGGTCTGGGAATTGACCGTGATTTCCTGCCCCGCCGTGACCTTGAAGATCGCAGGCAATTCGCCGTTGCGGCGGAATTTGAAATAGGTAAAGGCCCCGTCATCCCAGACTTGCGTGGGGGTGGTGCCGTTCACGATGCTGCCGCCGTAGTCGTAATTCAGCGGACCACGGGCGACTTGGCGGTTGGCGGGCGTGGCGCTGCCCGAGCCGCGCGGGTAGGTGAAGCGCACCACGGAGAACTGCGCCGAGGTAGTTTCCGAAACCTCGAAGTAATACTGCCGCTTGTTGGTATAGACGTTGATGTTGGTGGCGGCGCCGCTGGTTGTGGGCTTCATCACGAAGGCGCTGCCACCCGGCACCGCATCGAAATTGAAGCTGACGGTATCGCCCGCGACCACGGAGGTAATTTCTTCATCCGGGCCGAACTCCACGGACGTAACCCGGCCTACCTGCGTCTGGACGCGGTAGACCTGTCCATCGACCCATTGGGCATAGCGGACACGGGCATCAAGATTGCCCGCCCGAGGGGTCACTTCGGCCAAGGCGCTCGACGCCCCCATGCTGGCCGCGCACAGGGCAATGGCAAGACAAGTGCCGCGCATCATTGGATCTCCGATCTGTCAGAGGTGATTGCGTATTCGTAGACCGAGAAGCCGAACGGGTTGATCCAGACATCCTCAAGCGAACGGGCCTCAGTGGTGTCGTAGCGAAAGGCCAGTGTGGCCGTGAACAGACCCCGAGTTTCCCCGTCACTGTCCTGCAGCCGCTTGCGCAACCGGACCTGGGCACGATCATTGGTGATCTGCGTGACCGAGAGAATTTCCACATCCATGCGTGCATTCGCGCCGTATTTGCTTTGCGGATAGTCCGGGTTTTCCGACGACCAGAGGCTGCGCATGGATTGCAGCGCCGCCCCCGACGACCGCGCCAGCACCGAGCGGACCCGAAGGTCATTGTCAAGCATGCTGTAGGTTTCCCGGTCGCGCACATAGGCGTGGACCAGCGACTGCACGACAGCATCGCGGTTGCTGACGGAGATCGTTTGCAGGTTCACCATCGGCAGCGCCATGCCGCTGGACGGATCGAACGGCACCAGGACCGGGGCAGGCGTCTCATGGCTGGCCGCGATCACCGCCGCCATGATGCAGCCGATGGCACCGAAGCCCCAACCCGCCACCCCAAACTTCTGCCAAAAGGCACCGCGCCGGCGCTCGCCGTAGATCAATTCTTCCTCTGTCTCACTAACACTCCGGGAGGCGACGACCGCGGCTTGCGCCTTATTATTTTTGCGATTGAACATCGGTGGCCTCACTCCAAATCCGGCATGGTAAAATCAAGCATCTGCTGTTCCTGCGCCCAGGCACTGGCCTGCGACACGTCCGACATGCCCATCCCGTAGCTCTGGAGGGCGAGAAGCTGGTTGTTCTTGATCAGCTCGCTGACAGCCTCGCCCATCATCCGGGTGTTCAGGTCGATGGCTTCCTTGATGCCGGTCTGTTGCGGGATTTCCCCCACCAGGCGGTCAAGGCGCTGGAGGCTGACCGCACTTTCCCGCTGCGCGGTATCGGCCGAGGCCGCCACCATCGCGCCGGTCGTGGCTTGGTTGGCCGCGCGTTTTTCCGCCACGCTGCCATCCCGGCCCATGGCCTCGACCCGTGCCGGATCGAGGCCCGCCCCGATCATCGTCGTCTGCGCGGCCGCCTGTATCTGCTCACGGTAATCCGAGGACAGGCCCGACCAGTCGCCGGACGATGCCGCATTGGCGGCTTGCAGGATGCTGGTCATTTTCGGAGCGAGAACCGTATCCAGCCCGCCCCCCATGAGAAGGCCCTGAATGTCGGCATTGCCGGTCAGGACGGCATAGATCTGTTGCAGCTCGTTCGTCTGCGATTGCAGTTCGGCCAGTTGCTCGACAAGCTGGTCCAGCATGTCGGTCTGGATGCCGTAATCTTCCAGCATCCGCCTGATCTGCGTGATCTGCTGCGCGATGGACTGGGTATCGACGGTCGGCACACCCTGCGCCGTGACCGGCGCGGGTAGTGCCACAGACAGGCACAGACCCGCGCCGACGATCAATCCCTTGAATGCAATCCGCATCTTACAATCCCCCTTCAAAATTCAAGAATGCGCGTTCCTGCGCAAAGGCAGAGGCAGCCGCGATCTGCTCTGCCGTCATCGGCTTGGAGCGTGTGGCGACGAGGCGCGTCCTGATGACCAGAAGGCGCACAAATTCGGCGCGCACATAGCTGTTCAGAGCCATCGCCTCTGCTGCATTGGTGGTATCCCCAAGACGGGACATGGCTTCTTCAAGACGGGCCATCGCCAACCCCATGTCCTGCCCGGCTTCATCAGCATATTCCGCCGTGGCCCCGCCGATCATCGCCCGGTCGGCATTCGCCATGTAGCTGGCCTCGATGCTGCCGATCTGGTCGGCCGCGCCAAGCGCCGCCATGTATTCCCGATATTTGGTCGGGATGATCTGGACGTAGTTCTGGGTTTCCGTAAAAGGCGGCACGCCGCCATATCTGCGAACATTACCCGCCCCGGCATTATAGGCGGCGAGTGCCAGGGTCATGTCGCCGTCAAACTCGTTCAGCCGCTGTGCCAAATAGCGCGCGCCGCCCTCGGCCTGCACGTAGGCGTCTGACTTGTAGGTTGATTGAATCCCCAAATCGCCAGCAGTTTCCCACATGATCTGAGTGAGGCCATAAGCCCCCGCAGGCGATTGAGCATGAGGGTTGAACCGGCTTTCCTGCCAGATAAGAGCCTGCAACCAGCACCGCCACTGGATCAGCGACAACCCGGCACGCTGCATGTGGTGCGTGTCCTGCGCCGCCCGGATGATGATCTGTTCGATGTTCTCACGCTCGCCGCTGAACAGCCGGTCCGCAGCGGCGCTGTTGTCGGTGGCATAGACTTCCGCAGAGGGCGCAAAGCCTTCCTCAAGGCCCCGAACCGTTTCCTCAGCCCCGGCCCCATTATCGGGCAGGGTCATTCCTTGGGTGACGGCCTCCAGCGCCTCGACCTGCTCCCGTTCGGCTTCGACACGCTTACGGCCTTCCTCGGCCTTCTGCCGTTGCCGAACGAGGTCCGCTTCAAGCCGCAGGGTGATTTCCGCCTCGCGGGCATTCTTGGCCGGATCGACAACCGGCACACCCTGCGCCATCGCCGTGCTGGACAGCATCAGGGCAAGAACAGGGGCTGCTAGAGCCACCGCCAAGCTGCCCGCAGTCCCTTGCTCGATCCTTGACGTCTCGCGCGGGCCTTTTGCGGGCATGGAGCCAGGATCACCGTTGCGCATAGGGACCATCCTCGACCGCGCCCTCATACACGCCCACCTGGCGCACGGCGTCCTGTCGCGCCTCGCCCCACAGTTCTTCCAAGGGTCGAAGATCGCAGGTCAGGTCGCCCCGCGCATTGAAGCACTTGCTGCTGACCGGCTTTGATTGGGTGCCAGCGCAGGCAGACAGGGCCAAGGACGCCAAAACGGCGCAAAGGGCATGCTTACGCATTCTCAAATCCTTTCCAAAAATCAGGACGGGTCCGGTAGTCCGCGCCGACCAGCGCCTCACCGGCTTTCATGCCGCCGAGGATGGTCAGGAGCGGGCCAAGGGCCGAAAGATCGGTGTCGATGACATGCGAGCCGTCATCCGACCGCAGCAGGGCGATCCGCGAACCGGGATTCACGCCCATGAGGATTTCCAGCTCTTTCTGGTTCAGCGGCAGCCCGGTATAGTCCTCGGCACTGGCGTCCTTGTTCGGCAGCAGCATCTTCGTGGGCAGCGCCTGCATCAGGGTCCGGCCATGCGCGGAGGCTTGGAGCTGATGCGCAAACTGCGTCATCATCACGACGACCGTGTTCTGCTTGCGCGCCGTGACCAGCCAGTTTTCGATCCGGCCCGCAAAGTAGCTGTTGTCCAGCGCCTTCCACGCTTCATCAATGATGATGATCGTGGGGCGCTTGTCCTCGATCTGCCGTTCGATGCGCCGGAAGATGTAGGACAGGACCGCCATGCGGGCCTTTTGATTTTCGCTGTCCAGAATGTCGGTCAGGTCGAAGCCGACAAACTGGCCGTCCAGCGAGAAGGTGTCCTCGACCTCACGCCCGAAGATCCAGCCGAAGCGGTTTCCCTCGGTCCACTCGTTCAGTCGATCCGCCAGCGCGCCCCCGTCATGGGTGGCCCCGACCAGCTGCGCAAACTGCGTCCAGGTCCGCAGGTTGGGGTTTCGCGCCTCGGCGTTCTGGCGCACGGCATCGCGCACCGCGCGGGACTGTTCCGGCTGGAGCTGGCTATGGCCGGTTTCCATCAGGTGAATGAGCCAGTCGCTCAGCCATTCCTGTCCGGACGTGTCCGTTTCGATCCAGAGAGGATTGAGGCCCGTGCGTTCGCCAGCCTTCAGTTCGGAATACCGGCCGCCCAAGGCGCGCACGGCCATTTCCATGCCCCGGCGATAGTCGAAGACAAAGACCCGCGCACCGACACGTTGGGCTTGTGCGGCCAGGAATGCCGCCTGCACGGATTTGCCCGACCCCATGCGGCCAAGAACCAGCGTGTGACCGTTGCTCGGTTCCTTTTTCGGATCGCCTTCCTCATGGAAATTGAAGCGGTAGGCGCTGCGTGAAATCGTCGGAAACCACGTGATCGGCGTGCCCCAAGGGACATTCTCACCGCTCTTGCCCATTGCCGCGCGATGCAGCGCCGCGAAGTCGGCAAACTGCTCATTGGTGATCACACCTTCGCGGATGCGGAAGGCACGGTTGCAGGGATGCTGGCCGAAATAGACGGTGCGGGACGTATAGCCCTGCGCGACCATCTTGACGCCCGCGCCTACGGCGATGTTGCGGATCATCGAGCTGACTTTTGCCAGCTCCTCCTCAGTGTCGGCATAGACGGCGACCGCCATCTGATGCTGTCCGAAGGAAATCTCACCGGATGCCAGACGGTTTTGCGCCTGTTGCACGGCCTCGATCAGGTTGGCGGCCTTGTCGTTGATCGCGGCGCGGCGGCGCAGTTCCCGCGCGATCCGCTCTTCCATGATGCCGCTGTTGACCGGAACGTAGTAGTTCGACACCACCATATCGACGGGCAGGTCCAGTTCATCGAACATGGTCACGAAGGACTCGCGCGGAAACTCCTTGATCGAGTAGATCATGCCCACCCGATCCGGCAGGCTGCCCCCGGTCAGGTATATCTTGTCGCCCTTGAAGGTGACGCGCGTGTTGCTGACGGTTTCCGCAATGGTCCGGTCCAGCAATGTGTGGAAGGTCGGAACCTCGATCCCGGTATTGATGCTTTCCAGAAAGCCGAGCAGTTGACCGCTGGATGCGGTCAGCACTTGCGGGTTCATGCCTGACAAAGCCGAGCAGAGAAATTCCACGACCTCTTGCAGCTGGGCCACGCGGCCGTCGATCTGCTGGGCCAGAGCTTCCTGAGACTGTCGCTGCGTGAACGGGATCTTCGACAGCACGTCAGGACGCTTGATGACGGTGATGGTGATGGTGTGTTCGCGCAGGTTGGCGCGGCTCATATGGGCCTGCCAACGCCGGTCGATCTGGGACGCAAGCCCGTCGCCCGCGACGGGCGGAAGGGTCGTGTCGATGCGGCGCGATACCTTGTGGACGGTATAGGCAAACTTGTCGCCGGTCTGGGCGATGATGCTGGCGAAGATGTCCTTCATCCGGTCCAGCTTTTCGTCAGCCACCGTCAGGCTGTTCAGCCCGGAGACGCGGATACACTGGAACAGCTCATTGCCCCTGGTGCGGATGGTCAGGTCGTCGATCAGCGAGACGTAGGGCAGCATCGAAGCCACCGATTGTTCCCGGCTGGCCCATGCGGGCAGGGCATCGAGGGCGGCAGGCCCGATCCGAAGATTACGGTTCATAGCTGTCAGCACCCCATTGGTCGCGGTTTTTGGTTCGGCGGGTTTTCTTGCTCACGACCGTGACCACATCGAAGAAATGCGGGTCCCATTCGGCGGCGATCCAGAAGGCCGGATAGGACAGGGCCGTGAATATGAGGGTCCAGAAACTCTGGACCCACACAAAGGCCATGACGGACCCCACCATCCAGATCACGGCATAGAACATCGGAAGACCCAGGACGCGGGCCGGGCGAATGAGGCCGAGGAACAGGGGGGACCGTTTGACCATGGCGATTACTGAGCGCCCCACATCGAGTTCACGATGACGCTGGCGCCGGCGACGATGGCGATGCCCGCGACGACATAGACGACAGTGCGGAAATCGACGTAGCCCATCAGCCAGGCCACACCGATGCCGATCACGGCCAGCGTTGCCATGGCCCGGCCAAGCGGCCCGGTCAGGGTGGTGGCGATGCCGGTCAGAATGCTCGTGATCGGGCTGAGGTTGATCTGCCCCTGGGCCATGGCAGGTTCGGTCATCAGCATGAAAAGGCCGACAGCCAGCAGGGCAAAGAGCAGCAGGTTGAGTGCCGAAACCGGCAGTGATTTGGTCATAAGGTATCTCCGTTCAATCGGGTAAAGACGGCCATCACCTTGCGGACGTGACCTTGGGTTTCGCGGTAGGGCGGAATGCCCCCGTGGCGCGCGACAGCTTCGGGGCCAGCGTTATAGCCAGCCAGTGCCAGCTCCTTCGATCCGAACCGATCGAGAAGAAGGAGCAGGTATCGTGCAGAACCATCGAGGTTCTGGTGCATATCATGGGGGTTCACGCCGAGCGTTGCGGCGGTGGCTGGCATCAGCTGGCCGAGGCCGATAGCCCCGACATGGCTCCGCGCCCGAGGGTTGTAAGCACTCTCGATTTCAATATTGGCACGGTAGAAATGCCGCCATTCCATGACTGACATTCCGGCTTTGCGCAGGGCGACGTGACCGCCGTAGCGCATTGCGGTTTGATCAATTGCGGTGAGGATTTCTTCGCTTCCGGAAACTGCACGCGGCGCGACAAAACCGCTTTCCGGTTCTGCAAGAAACGACATGGAGTCTTGGGAAGGGGAGGCCGGGCGTTCAGCCTCTGGAATTATCGGCTGCCCGCCTGATCCGAAATGGCGAGCGAAGCCGTTGCTTTGTTCTCTGAATTGAAAGGCTCCATCGGAGCCGGGCACGAGAACCATGCCATTTGCAAAGGAGTGGCTTGGATTGAGCGGAAGAAGCCCTATCAGGCAGCCAGCCATTGCCGGAGAAAAGGAGGATAGTGAAGACCTAGCTCTTTTTCTTATCTTCTGGTTTTGTTGACGTTGAATGGACCGTCCGCTCGTCATCAAACAGCGGAACATCCACGTGCCTGAATCCGGCTTCGTGCATGAAGGAAGTAAGGCCGTTAATTGTCCTGAAAACCCTGACTTTAATTTCGTCCATATCATCGACCTTTCGTGGTGTCGTGACGAGGAGTTTTTCAAAAGTCCCTTCTGAATTAACGACGCGAACGATCCATTCGCCATACCAGACGGATGCTTTGCGGTAGGCCGCCGCTTGGCAAACGACCTCAGCGAGATAGCCGCTAGCAACGAGCTTTCTGAATCTGGGTTCTGTAACCACATTCGGCGTTTCTTTTTCTAACTCTATTTCTTCCACGCCTGTGGTCCTCCAACTGGTAGGACCAGGCACCCTTCTCGGGTAGCCCAGTTCTACGACATTATAATATTGACAGCAACCCTATAGGATTGCTGAACGCTACTTTTTTCCTGCGCAGCCATCAGTAGGGCGCTGACCAATGAAATTAAAGCGACTTCGGAGGGTGCGGCTTGTGCTGGCTGGGGGGAGTGTTGCGTGCAGGATTGTCTTCCGCCCGCGGCAGAATGCCTTTGCCGCAATGCCGGGATTTGCTGCTGCGTCTTGCATGGGCTTTCCAAGCGACGCCTCACAAGAAGCATGGCGGGCAGAGCTGATGATGGGCCTCGACCGCGATGGGTGTCTTGCGTGACAAATAAGCAGGGCGGCCCGAAGGCCGCCCTAATGCACGGGGCCGGGGCTATAGGGCGCTATGAGCAATGTGCAGTTTGCACAGTGTTCATTCGTAGATCACGTTTTCGCACCTCTCGCCCTTCCACATGATGGCGACATGCCCAGTGTTCCACTTGTAGAGCCAACCGACGACTTCCCGCGATCCCTGATCCAAGACGCGCTTGATCGGATGAGCCTGCTCTCTCTCGTTGAGCGATCCAGTCGTATCGTCATCGACGGACACGATTTTGCTGCCTTGAATACCCATATCACTACTCCCAGGGGCGGCGCGGTGTGCGGCAACGCAGCGCGTTCCATCCACCGGCGATTTGTTCATTTCTGGTTAATGAACTATGGTCCCCGGCCTGATCACGGCACGATACGAAATTGAGCGAAACAGAACGAAATGAAACCCTTCAACGTGCTGATAAAAAATGGAAAGTTTTTCGTTCAGCCTGATGCTGGTGGCAGAGATTTCAAGGTGCTTTTCAAGAACCTCGCGGCGGCAGGAGCCGGGCGACCGGTTGACGAAAACGGATTTCCAAAAGGCCCTTGGACGGCAGACCTTCTCGCGGATGCGATCTCATTGATAGACGCAAACCGGGCTGGGATAGAGCTACGCACTGTCCAGCTCTGGTTCCAAGACAACGACAAAGGCATCAGTCCAGAGAACATTCGATGGCTTGCGCGGATCTTTGGCTGCGACGACCCCAAGGCGACAAGCGCCTGGCAAGCTGAATTGAGTGCATCGCAAAGGCAGCTGGTTGCCCGGAGACGTGAGCGGCAGAAGTCTTTGGTCAGCAGCGCCTCTGAGGCAAGCAACCTAGAAGAAATAGCAGTCGAAGTTGGCGACGGGATCGTGATTGATGCCGACGACGATCTTCATGATTATACTCAGCCAAAAAGACGCTTTAGTCTGGCCCTAACATCCGAGGCTATCTTTGGTGGGGGATCGTTCCTAGACCTGCCGGTATCAGTCTTTGCCGGCGCGGCGGTGCTAGGGTTTATGTCTGTCTTTCTGGGTGTCCATAGTATCACCTACGCGGAAAACAATGGACCATTGAAGCAAGTAGGCTTTTTTTGGGCTCCAAACTGGACTCTTCTTTTCATGGTGTTCTTGCCTCTCTTTCTCGGCTTTTGCCATGAGGTAATAGCCTTCTGGAAAAATGAGGGGCGAGCCCTGCTTGTTGCAGCAAGCGGTAGTTCAGAGGGTAATAATGGATGGTTGAAAAAGGTTGAGGCTTCGCAGCTTACCTACTGGTCAGTGTTTCTCGTCTGCATAGGATTTGCGGGTATTTTCCAGTGGGTCAGTGTTCGCTTATTGCCCCTTATTGATGGTAGTCGCGATTATGCGATTGATTGGGGGTCAATTGGCATCATACGCCCTGAGCTGACGTCCGTAATGGCCCAGGCATTCTTTACCGGAATTGCTTACCTGTATATGTGTCTCTGCTTCTATCTTTTCTTAGTGGGGCTTATTTTACTTTACACATTGGCATATGACTATAGGGACATTAAACGTAAGTCAGAGAGGATTGTCGATGACAACCCGTCAGATGCTATCTTGAAGGTCAGCGAAAAACTTTCCAAAGGTGTTTTCAGGTGTGCTATATTAGGCATCTTAATTGCAATCTGCATGAAGCTCCAGTCTGTTTACTTGGTTACGGACAGTAGTAATCTCATAAGCTGGCTCGTGAATGACTTTTACGCTGTAACGGTTGGGAGCGACACTATTCGTAGCCACAAAGAATTCAGCACTCCTAACCAATATACAAGTTTGCTTATTGTCATAATAACAGTATTTACGTTCGCTTATGCACTTTCCCAAGTGGGGCTTGTCCGGCAGTCTGGAAATGCCCGTGTAAAAATGGCAGGTTGTGTCCTGTCTTTGGTCATAGCCTATACGGCTATCGGGATGGTCAATGGCTTTTCAATCATTCTAGGTCTTTCCATACTTCTCGCGGCCTATGGCCTCTTTGATCCATGGTTTGGATCCCGGTATGGCAATGTGGAAAGGCGCGTTGATGTATCATAGCTGGCTGGATCGTTGGGATGATAAACGGGCGCAGCGTGGAAACGCCTTAAAGTGCCAAACTGTGTTCAGTCTGGACGCGCATCTTGCGTTTCCTATACCGGAAAGTGAAAATATTGGCATTGCTGATTTCATACGTTTGGTTGAGCGAGCTGTCGCTGATGATTCATTTTTTGAAGAACCCGCGAAGTCTAATTTCAACTATACATGGAAAGATGGCTGGATCGAGTATCAGTCTGATATTAAAACGGGCATTGCGGAGAACGACCGTATTCAAGCCAAAGTAACTGACAGCATTACCAAAAAACGCGCCCTTATTGTTTTTCATCATTGGAATGCGAGATCGAGATATAAGCAGATCGCTGCATTCCTATCGAGGCGGGGAATTACGGTAGTCCAGATTGCTATGCCGTATCACTTTGAACGGTCCCGGTCGGAATCGTCATATGCGGATTATATGATCAGCTCTAATTTGGGCCGGACACTACAGTCGGTTCAACAAGCCGTATCGGATGGGCGGAAGCTGATACGCATCCTGGAACGTGAGGGCTATGAGCATATTTCGGTCTTGGGCATAAGCCTTGGGTCTTGGATCGCTGGCCTTGTTGCCGCTACGGACAGAGCTGTTAGGAAGGCAGGGCTTTTTCTGACCGCAGGTAGTCTGGCCGATATGGTTTGGACTGGAGATGCTACGAAGCACGTTCGCGCCAGCCTGGAGGGCCAGATCGACACCACGCAACTCAACAGAGTGTGGAGTCCGCTGAATCTCGAAAACTATACAGAGCAGTTGGCACGGCCCGGTCTGGAGCTTCTGATTGTCGTTGCGACCAGAGACACTGTAGTGCTGCCCCATCTGGCAGAACCTTTGATCACCAAGTTGAACCAGGCCGGGGCGAGGGTGGACACCCTACAGCTGAACTGCGGGCACTATTCGTTTTCGCTGCCACCTTACATCCTACCGGCAGGTCTTCGCACGATCCGGTTTCTGACAGGGTGAAGAATGACCTCTAGGCGTTGCCAAAGCGTTCTCAAAGGCTCTATATGATCTTATACTGATGACATACATCGTATAGGATCGTTGCTTTGAGGAAGTGGTTATGCGTCGTCTAGGCCAAGTCACGTTGGGAGTGATGATCGCCGTGTCGGCGGGCGTTGTGACACCGATGCGTGTCGCTGCGCAATCCTACCCGATCGATTGCGCAATTCTTCTCTGTATGGCTGGCGGCTTCCCTGCATCAGCGGAATGCACAGCAGCCAAGATCGAAATGATCCGTCGCGTTACGCCGTGGCCCGTTGAGCCGCCCTTGCAGCTCTGGAACTGCCCGCTGCGTGCCAGCGGTCTCCCGCCGCTGCCCAACATGGGCAGCGATGGTCTGACAGACGATTTAAGGGGCTATCGTGACGGCATCGAGGTTTACCACGTCAACTATCGTGGTCAGCGGAACAGTGAGGGCATCGAGATATCAGATTCGACGCAGCGGGGCTTCTACGACGAGGCCGGCGAGTTTCGTTGGATCAGTATCCGCCTGGAGGACGCGCCTTTGTGGGTTCGTGACCGGGTTGGGTATAACGGTGGAGAACAGGCCGGAACGAGGCGCGGCATTGCGATAAGGACCATGGATTACAGCGGTCAGATTTCCGAAATCATTTGGGAGACTTACTGACGCGGGTCATTCGGCGCCGGCAGTCATTTATTGATCAGCCACTTCGGCGCCTTTGGCGTAGGCTGTGCGGCAAAATGCCCGCAAAGGGAGGGACGAGCAGAATCAGATAAAACCACCCACCCAACAGGAAACCCCCCCGCGCGGGGGTCCGCACGAGGGGGCTTGGGTTTGGTAACACAGGTTTGGCGACCTGAATTAGCAAGATGTTCGACTGCTATAGTTACCTTCCTACTCCCGAAAATCAAGAGCAAAAAGCGCATCTGTGCGAACGGATACGGCTTGCCTGCGGACACCGCGCTTCTTGATCGAGGAGCAGCAGATGAATACCGGAGAGGCCGCAGAACGCGGCAATTTTTTCAAACGCATAGACGGCGTTATTAATGGCGCGCGCAGCGATAGCAGTGAAATCGACTGCAAACCCGTCCGTCGCAATTCACTCCGTGCCGGATCATGCGAAGGATCATTTTGGCGTGGGACGTCGCGCCAGGACGTGCAGAAGACGCTAATGGCCGCCCGACAGTATGACCGGGCAAGGAAGGAACCCGGCAAGCGAAACGGCCCCCTCGGGGGCATCGCTTTGGAGGTCTTGGCGCTGTTCGCTAATCTGGTGAACTTCAAGTCGGGCCGACTAGACCCGTCCCTTGATTACATCACTGACAAGCTGTGCCGGTCGCGTGACGCAGTTGTGCGGGCGCTGAAGGCGCTGCGCGATCACGGTTTTCTGGACTGGCTGCGCCGCTTTGAGCCTGCCCCGAACGAGGGCCGGGGGCCGCAGGTCCGGCAAGTCAGTAATGCCTATCGCCTGTCCGCACCAAAGCGCGCCCTTGCGCTTCTTGGGCGATGGGCTGGAAAACCAGCAGCGCCAGATGATGACCAAGCTGCCCGAGCAGATCGCGCCGCTATCGAAGCGGCGCATATCGCTACGCTCGATCTTGGGAGTTTTGCGGAGTTCGTGATCGAAGATTCGACGCTTGGAAAGGAGCTGGCCCGGTTGGGTAAAGCTATCGGTTTGCGCGAGTCTGCCAAGCGGACTGAATACCAATCTACCTCTTATTCTTATTCAGGATCATGATGCTGACAGCACATAGCGGGCCGTTATCGCGTCCCTACGGCGGTTCAAATCCATGAGGGATAGGCCACTTAACGATACCCAATGCACATCAAAATCAACCTTCAGCACTGGGGGCACTGTCGCATGGCTGTGAATAACAGCCTGTTGCGGCCCTAGAGCGATACAGAACCGTTTCGAGGAAGGAAGCCCAGGATGAACAGGTTTTTTGCAGTCGCCGCACTGTGCTGCACTATCGCAGGACCAGGCTTAGCCAACAGTATTGCAGGGCAGGCTAGTGTGATCGACGGAGATACCATCGAAATCCATGGCGAGCGGATCAGGCTGGTATCCATCGACGCCCCTGAATCCCGGCAACCCTGTTTTGACCACCAAAGCCGAGCTTGGCTATGCTACAATCTCGGTCACAGAGACGCCCGAGATATAGGGGTGTCGCCGGCGTCGTGCGCCGCCTGCCCATAGAATAGGGGCGGTTCTGGTGGAGCAATCCGACCGCCCCATTGCGCTGATCGACTGCAACAACTTCTACGTCAGCTGCGAACGCGTGTTTGATATGTCGTTGCGGCGCAGCGATGATTATGTGGAATTGGAAGTGAGAGTTCTGACTTGAGACAAACGCCTCGCGGTCAAAAAGCATGATCCGGTCGGGCGGCGACTTCCGTCACCGCAGCCCGCCTGGATCATGCGTTAGAATGGCCGCTGATGAACGTTCATCACGCGGGAACCTGCCAAGGCCTGTAAGCTCTGTTTTAAGGCGCCACATCTTTTATTGCAGGAACCAGGAAGGCCTTTGCTTGCTTCAGTGCCTGCCGCATGGGCAGCACAAGATCAGCAAGAAAGCGATCCAAATGGGCACGAACAGCCAAAAAAATGAGGCCTCTTCCGATGTCGTGATGGCCGTCGAGCAGGCGGACAAGGAGGCCGCACGGTCCGCTGCGCGTCATCGTCACCACCCTGTGGTTAAGACGCTCGGCGCGGCTAGTGAGATCGCCGATCAGATCCCCCTGTCGATCGTGTGTGCCGCAATGATCGGGGGAGGCGCGATTGCCGGGCGCCCGCAGATCACGCAGGCAGGGTTGAAGATGATGACCGCGCATGTTCTTGCAAACTCCGTCAAGCGGATCATCAAAAACAACTTCAAGCGGACACGCCCGAAGGTCATGATCGAAGAGCAGACCTATGAATGCGAGGCAGGGGAGAGCGAAGGCGGACACGATACCTCTTTCCCCTCCGGCCATACCGCAGGGGCTGTGGCCGTCGCCACCGTCATGGCGAGGGATCTGCCGCAAACGGCTGTGCCGGCCCTGGCAATCGCTGCAATGATTGCGGGCATTCAAGTACCTCGCGGCAAGCACTATCCCATCGATGTTGCGGCCGGCGCAGTCCTCGGTTTTGCGGCGGCATATGTTGTCCATGCCTTTTGGCCTCAGAGCCAGGAAAGCCGATAACCAGCAGCTGACCATTCGCGATTGGCTGCCCGATAACAAATGCCGCCCTGCCGTGGGAACAGCCGCCTGAACACCGGCGTTCTCGCAGGCAATTCCGGAAGTCTTCAACCAAGATGCGAGAAAGATCCTAATCATGGCAAAAGCGAAAAAAGCTGCTGACGAGACGTCGACCAGGGCAAAAGAAAAGGTGTCAAAGTCGAGTGAACGTGCAGGTGGGAAAACTGAGAAAGCCAGCGCTGAAACACGTGCGAAGCGCTCCAAGACCATTGCTGCCAAAGCGGCCTCCGCCAAAGCGTCCAAGCAGGCCAGCGAGACGAAGGGCTTGGCCGATCTGTTCGAACATGCTCTGGCGGATATGTATTACGCCGAGAAAAAGATCTACAAATCTCTGCCCAAGATGATCAAGGCGGCCAACCACCCGGAGCTGGTCGAGGCGCTGACGCAGCATCGTGAGGAGACCGCCGCCCAGATCGAAGGCCTTGAGGCGATCTTCACGCTCTTGGGCAAGCGGGCCAAGGCCGAGAAATGTGACGCCATCGATGGCATCCTGGAAGAGAGTGAGAGCCTGCTTGAGGACTTCGGAGGGACTGCTGCGGGCGATGCTGCCATCATCTTCAGCTGTCAGGCCGTCGAGCATTACGAGATCACCCGCTACGGCTCGATGAGCGCTTTTGCGGAAGCTCTCGGCATGGATGAGGCGAAGGCCCATCTCGAGACCATCCTGGCCCAGGAGAGCGCAGCGGACAGCAAGCTGACGGAAATCGCCGAAGGTTCGATCAACGAGGCTGCGGCAGACTATGACGAAGACCAGCCTGAAGACGCATAAGGCTCTTCCATCGTAACGATTAAAAAGGGCCCCTCGAGGGGCCCTTTTTACGTCTGTGCCCGAATGTGTCAGGTGGCAGGACCCTGGAAGCCCGGCGGCGGCACGGCATCGTCCGCGTCAGGGTCGCGCCCATGGGTAAGGTCCAGCTTCCTCATGATGGGGGTCACTGTGAGGCCGTGCATGACAATGGACAGCAGCACGACGAGCCCGACGATCGCCCAAAGACGTGCAGCGTGAGTAAGATCGTCAATGTGGTTCAGCCCGTAAGCCAGGTAGTAGAACGAGCCGATCCCTCTTATTCCGAAGAATGAGATGGTGAGGCGCTCGCTGAGCGTGGCTTTCATGCCGCCCAAGCCGATCATTCCGGTCACGGGGCGGATGATCAGGAGAATGAGCAGCGCGCCTGCGACATCGATCGGGCGCAGGGCGCCGAGCAGTCCGTTCGCCAATGCACCGCCGAAGAAGAGGAGCAGGATCATCATCGCGATCCGCTCGACCTGCTCCGTCAGATCATGCATCTCCATATGGAAATCATGGCTTCGATGGGCTTGACGAAATGTCAGCGCGGTTACGAACACGGACAGAAACCCGTAAGAGTGGACGGTCTCGGTAAATCCGTAGGAGATGAATGTCGCGGCAAGGGCGATCAGCCCGTCTCCGGTCTGCGCCAGCTTGCTCTCGGCGGGAATATGGAACGTGATCCACCCGAAGAGTTTGCCGATCAGGTAGCCGCCCAGAACGCCGACACCGATCTCCCAGAAAACATTGTAGCTGAGCCAGTCCCAGAACCAGGGCTCCTGTGTCACGGCTGCGGCTGACAGGACGATTGCCAGGTGGACGAAGGGGAAGGCCGCACCATCGTTGACACCGGCCTCCGACGTCAGCGCGAACCGGACCTCGTCCTCCTCACCCGACTTTGGCGGACCGACCTGTACGTCCGAGGCCAGCACAGGGTCCGTTGGCGCCAGGACAGCACCCAGCAGAAGAGCCATCGTCCAAGGCAGGGCAAGCCATGTCCCGGCCAGGAGTGCAATCAGCGCGATGCCCAATGGCAGGGTCAGGAAGATCAGCCGCCAGGTGATCATCCAGGACCGCAGTCCCAGGACCCGATCGATCTTGAGGCCTGCACCCATCAGGGCGATGATCACCACGAACTCGGAAAACCGTTCGGCAATCTCGGGATACTCGAGCGGCGACGGGTCGAACCGCAGCCCCGGGACCAACCCCAGTCCCACCCCGATCAGAATGCAAACGATCGGCAGCGACAGCGGCAGGCGGCGAAGGACAAGCGGCAACCACGCCACGAGCGCGATGAGAACACCAGACCCCATCAGGACCAGGATATAGGGATCGGGCGGCTCAGACAGTTTTTCAAGCATCGGTTCGGTCTCGTGCGTTCATCGGGGATTCTCCCCATATCCAAGACTGACCAGATCCACCATTCGACTGACCAAAGGAAGAAAATCCTTTGATGCTTTTTGTTATAGGAACATTCCGTTCACGGATTGGTTAACGCGACACTGAACATCGTAATGCCCATCCGCATCTGATAGCGGCGTCAATTTTCGTTTTTTCAATGTAAATAGTTTTTACTTTACAGTGCCAATTCGCAGTTCATGACGCTGTTCACTCAGCATTGGTAATGGCTTTAAAGAAAGACAAAGACATGGCCCAAATTCCTAAATCGGGGACTGGCTATTCGACAAACCGCGATACGTCCGACATCTCCGTCAGCGCCGTAACGCCCGCAGAGGACGCCCGGTCGGTCATGATCAACCAGGTGTCCTGGGGCGCAATCTTTGCCGGTGCGGTCATCGCGGTCAGCGCTCAGGTCGTGTTGAACATGGCCGGTGTCGGTGTGGGCGCCGCCACGCTCAATCCTGGAACCGGTGACAACCCGACCGCCGGGGCGTTCGGGATCGGGGCCGGTATCTGGTTTGCCATCTCCACCATTTTAGCCGCGCTCATTGGTGGTGTTGCTGCCGGCCGTCTGTCGGGAAAACCGAAGCCGTCCACAGCCGGTTGGCATGGCCTGACTGCTTGGGCCGTTTCCACGATCTTCGTGATCTATTTGATCGGCTCGAGCGTCACGAGCCTTGTCGGCGGTGCGGTAAGCACGGTCGGTAACGTCGTGGGCGGGGCTGCCAGCACGGCAGGTTCGATGGTTGGCTCGGCCATTCCCAACGATCCCTTTACGGCGATCGAAGAGCGGATCCGCGGTTCGGTGCCCGCCGATGCAGATCCGGAAGCGGCCCGCGACGCGGCAATCGCCGCGGTGCGCACGGCTTTGACCGGTACAGAGGCGGAAGCGGAACAGGCAAGCCGCCAGGCAGCCCAAGCGCTGTCGCAGGCTCAAGGCATTCCGGTTCCTGAAGCACAGCAGCAGATCGAGGAATACCAGGCACAGTTTACCGAAGCGGTGGACACGGCCCAGGCTGCTGCCACGGAGGCTGCAGATACGGCCGCCAAGGCCGCGTCGCGCGGCGCACTTCTTGCCGCTGTGGTCCTGATCCTCGGTGCGCTTGCCGGCTGGTTCGGTGGTCAAATGGGTGTCGTCGAGCCGGTCGTGACCGCGCATCGCCGTCAGCTTTGATCTCACTTTCTGAAACGAACAGGAACCCACTTCCATGAGCGATCATCCCGTCGAGACGTCCACATCGCAGACGATCGCCCTGGTCGAGGAACGCGCCAGGATCATCATAAATGACATTGTCACAGGCAAGGTCGTGGTGCGGACATCAACCTCTGCGACCGCTCACCAGGCGGTCGTCGATCTCTCAAAAACAGAGACGGTGATCGAAAGGGTGGAGATCAACCGCATGCTGGAGAAGGGCGAAGTAGCGCCCGAACCCCGACATAAGGGAGATGTCTATATTGTTCCCGTCATCGAAGAAGTTGCAGTGACCGAGATCCGGATCCTCGTGACGGAGGAGCTTCACATTCGGACCATCACGTCGATCGATTCCAAAAGCATCGACGTCGCGCTGCGCAAACAGACTGCCACCATCGAACGAACAGGTCCCAACGCAGTTTTCGGGACCCTTACCAGGAGCAGAGAAATGTCTTTCACTGACGATATGTCTACCGAGCGTAACAGCAAGCAAATCACGGCTTTCTTCGACAGCCGGGAAGAGGCCGAGAATGCCGTTCGCCGCATCGAAGGAGAAGGTCTGTCCTCCTCAAAGATCGACATCGTTGCTGGTCGTGACACGACTGCAACGACCACCACGACCGCTCGTGAAGAGGACAGGGGCTTTTTTGAAGCACTCGGTGACTTCTTCATGCCCGACGAAGACAAGCACACCTATGCCGAAGGCCTGAACCGTGGTGGATACCTGGTGTCGGTGCAGACGACTGCGGCAAACCGGGATCGGATCATCGACATTCTCGATGACGAGGGGACCATCGACATGGACCAGCGCGAGACCGAGTGGCGCAACGAGGGCTGGGACGGCGGCGCAGCTGCACTCTCGGGACGCGGCACCGTGGCTACGGCACCCGCTGCAGCCTATGGCGGAGCCGATGTCGGCGCGGATGAAGGCACCATCGAGGTCATGAAGGAGAACCTGCGCGTCGGCAAACGGGAAACCGATCATGGCCGCGTCCGGATCCGCTCCTATGTCGTCGAAACCCCTGTCGAGGAGCAGGTCACACTGCGCGATGAAACCGTCCACGTGACCCGTCGTCCCGTCGATCGGGCTGTGAACGTCGGTGACGGTCTGTTTTCCGAGCGCACTGTCGAAGCGACCGAGCGTCACGAGGAAGCTGTCGTGTCCAAGGAAGCCCGCGTCGTCGAGGAGATCAGCCTTGAGACGGAGGCCAGTGAGCGGACCGAAACGATCCGGGACACGCTGCGCCATACCGAAGTTGAGATCGATGACGAGCGCGTGGCAGGCGACAGCACTGCTCGTCCTGCCAAAGACCTCTGATCAGCCTGCGATTATGTCGCACTGACTGGTTGCTCAGAAAATGAGAGGGGTAGCACAAGCTACCCCTCTCAACTTCTGGAAGAGTCCGTTGAAAAACTTTTCGGCAACATGATCAGGACCTGAGGTTCTTGAGGACTTACTCCGTTTTAGAACCCGTCCTCTCCAGTAGCGAGTTGATTATGAAGCATGATTCTCTAAAACGGACACAAGCGAAGCTCTGCCGTTTTAAAGAGTTACGCCGGCAATCTGTGCCAACCAGGCATATCAGACGCGATCATGCGTCATCACGTGCACTGCCCTAAAGCTTCAAGGATGACGATGACGACCGAAACAAAACGAAACCAGACGGTGAAAAAACAAAGCCGGACGGTGAAAACAGGTCGGAAATTTGAGCGCGTACGTGATGGTGCGGCAGTCGTCTTTCTTCGTGACGGATATTCCGGCACCAGCGTCGACGATATCTCACGAGCTGCACGAGTTTCGAAAGCAACGCTGTACAGCTATTTTCCGGATAAATCGGTGATGTTTCGGGAGGTCGTGCGTGCAGCAATCGCTGACATTCCCAACCAGGTGTCATTCGATCAGTTTCGGACTGGCAACCCCGACAAGGCACTTCCCAAGGTGTTGACAGCCTTGGCGCAATGGGCCTCGAGCAAACCCAGTCTCAGCTTACTGCGGCTCATGACGGCAGAAGCGCTTCGCTTTCCGGAAGATGCAGCAGACTATGATCGGGCGATTCAAGCCCACATCACTACCCCGCTCTCGGTCATGATCGACGACTGGATCAAGATGGGGCAGATCAAGCCGCATGATGGTGATCCTTCAGCGCGTCAGCTCGTGGCGATGGTTGCGGGGCAAGTCCAGCAAAATGCCTTGTTTACCGGGTCTGTACCGACCAAGGCGCAGCGAGCAGAGATTGTGCGGGGAGCAACGCGTCTCTTTCTGTCCGCGCACGCAACGCCTGTCAAGGAAGCCGTCATGACCTAGGCTCCAGACCCATTGATTTTACGCCCTTTGCGTGATTCAGGCCGCCGCAAGGAGACCTGATCGATGAGCAACTTGTTCTGGCTGACCAAAGCGCAGATGGCGCGCCTTCGCCCGTTCTTTCCCAAGAGCCATGGCCGTCCGCGAGTGGATGACTTGCGGGTGCTAAGCGGCATTATTTTCATCAATCGCAATGGCTTGCGATGGTGCGATGCGCCGAGGGAATATGGACCGGCAAAGACGCTCTACAATCGCTTCTTTGGTTGCCGCCCGTAATGCAGGAGGCTTTCGTCCCTGTCGGCAAGTGATCGAGTGCGGTCTTCTTTCAGGCCTCTCGGTGCGGCACTTTCAGAAGCCGCGGGCCGGTATGGTGATCAGCGGATCAGGTCCTGATCTGGAAGCCGAGCTGTCTGGCTCTTGCGATTGTCCTGGTTTTCCTGATCCGGATCTGTTCGATCGTTGTGCCCATTCAAGGTCGTCGGCTTCTCACACTCCCCTTCATCCGTGAGGAGCGATCACGTCATGATGTTCATGCCGCAGCCACCACCGCCGGATCCCTGTAGGCTTGACGCCGTGTCATCATGGCCCAGATCTGCCGGGCCATCCTGTTGGCCAGTGCGATCCCGACCAACATCCTTGGCTTGCGCGCCAGAAGCCGCCCAATCCAACCATCAGCCGCAATCCGTCTGCGTTCGCCCCCCATGGTCCTGGTCATCGCGCCGATGATCAGCAGGCGCCGGATATCGCTCTGGCCAGCTTTCGATATACGCCCCAACCGCGCCTTGCCTCCGGAGGAGTTCTGGCGCGGGACAAGCCCCAACCACGCCGCGAAGTTTCGGCCGCTTTTGAATTCCGCCATGTCGGGCGCGAAGGCCTCGACCGCCAGCGCCGTCAAAGGGCCGACGCCAGGCATCGTTTGCAGGAGGCGTGCGGTTTCGGTCTGGGCCGCAAGTGCCTTCAGCGTCTTGGTCTTCGCCGCAATTCTTTCTGTTTTCTCGGCAATCTGCGCCAGCAGATCACGGCATTCATCGATGACAAGCTCAGGCAGGTCGCTGCCCGGTTCTTCGACCACGGCTTCCATCCGCTTCAGATGAGCGATGCCGATCGGAAAGGCATGCCCATATTCATAGAACACGGCACGGAGCGCATTCACGAGCTCCGTGCGCTGGTGGACGAGCCGTTCGCGGCTCCGGAATGCGACCGCCTTGGCCTGTTGCTCCTTTGTTTTGGGCATCACAAAGCACATCTCCGGCTGCCGCGCAGCGATCACGATAGCCTCGGCATCAGCAGCGTCATTCTTCTGGCGCTTCACAAAAGGGCGCACGTATTGCGGTGCGATCAGCTTGACGTAATGGCCGAGCGCCGCCATTTGACGTGCCCAATGATGTGCGCTGCTGCAGGCTTCGAACACCACCAGACAGGCAGGCTGCGCTGCCATGAAGCGCTGAAACTGGTCACGCGACAGCTTCTTGCGGAACACAATCTCGCCGCTCCTCTGTGCACCGTGGAGCTGGAAAACCTGCTTGGCCAAGTCCACCCCGATCATAATATCCTTCATCTCGCCGTCCTCTCCCTTGCGTGGCGTTGAACACCACGATCTTGGCACACCGCGATGCCGTCCGGAGAGGGCGGCAACCATCCCATCTGGAGGCGCTGGAGTGACAACGGGGTCTTTGCACGGATCATGGTCGGCCTGGCCGCAAAGGACACCGATCCCAAGACGATCATGATCGACGCGACGTATCTGAAGGCGCACCGCACGGCTTGTAGCCTGCGTGCGAAAACGTATGGTCCGCCCCGTCTGCAAGCGGCAATTTTTGATGACATGATCAGTCTGCACAAACGTATCCGGCATGTCGGCACAAAGGCCGCCGCCAAGATGGAGATCCGCGCGTCACAATCCTCATAAAGGGGCCGGCCTCGGTGGGCCATTTTGCGCCGGAGGTTTTTGCAACGCCGATCAACTGTCAGGCCATCTTCCTTTCACCACTCGCAGCTCGTTGCGCCCGGCTGTGTTCAAGACGGGCGCGTGTTCCTCAACCGGCCGCCTGCGGCACGGCTTCATAATTTCGCCCGTGCCGCAGAAGCGCCCAGACAGTGCGGGCCATCTTCGCCGCAAGGGCGACAACAGCGATGTTGGGATGGGTGCGCACAAGCAGCGCACGCAGCCAGGCGCCTATTACTGTATTCGCCTTCGCCAATGTTGGCATGGCAGATCGCGCGCCTTGGATCAGCATCTTGCGCAGGTATCGACTGCCGCGCTTTGTGATCCCGAGCAGCTTTGGTTTGCCGCCTGTTGTCGCCTGCCTCGGCACCAGACCCAGCCAGGCGGCCAGATCGCGTCCTTTCGTGAATGTCGCGGCGTTGCCGACAGCGGCGACCAATGCGGTGGCATTCAGCGCACCGATGCCCGGAATGCTTGTCAGCCGCCGTGCTCGCTCATCGGTCCGAGCCATGGCTGAGAACTCGGCGTCAAAAGCGGCAATGCGGCGGTCAAGCTCATCCCACCGCGTGCGCATGTCGCCGAGCAGGAAAGCCATGCGGGCACTGAGGCTGCACGTGGCGGGGTCCAGCAGGTCAGCGAGCAAGTGACGCAACCGGGCATGGCCCTGTGCCACGACATGTCCCCGTTCCAGCAGAAGGCTCCTGATTTGGTTGGTCAGCGACGTGCGTTCTCCGACCAGCCGATCCCGCACCCGATGCAGCGTCTGGACGTCGAGCTGCTCCTCGCTCTTGAGTTCGACAAAGCGCATGGTGGGACGGGTTGCCGCTTCGGCAATTGCCTCAGCGTCGCGATCATCATTCTTCTGCGCCTTTACGTAAGGCCGGACATATTCCGGCGACATCAGCCGGACCTCATGCCCCAGTGCTGCCAGCGACCGTCCCATGTGATGAACGCCGCAACACGCCTCCATGGCCATGATGCAGGCCGGCAGCTTCGACGCGAACGCGATGACGCTGTCACGACGCAATCGCCGTCGAACCACCACTGTCCCCAGGCTGTCGAGACCGACGATGCTGCAGCTGTTCTTGCCCAGGTCGATGCCAACGATCACAATGCTCATGGTCCGCTCCTTCCTCCATTGAACACCGACATCCTACACGGAGATCGGCGGGAGGGGCGGGCCATCCATAAAGGGGGGCGCGGTCGCCAGATCGGTCGAACGAAAGGCGGCATGAACACAAAGCTGCACGCCGTCACCGATGCCGATGGCCGCCCGATCCGGTTTTTCATGACCGCAGGCCAAGTCAGCGACTACACCGGCGCGGCAGCCCTGCTGGGCAGTCTGCCCGCCGCGGAGTGGCTGCTAGCCGACCGGGGCTATGATGCCAACTGGTTCAGGGAAGCATTGAAAGACAAGGGAATAAAGCCCTGCATTCCCGGCAGGAAGTCGCGCGGCAAGCCAATCAAGCACGACAAGCGCCGTTACAGGCGCCGCAACAGGATCGAGATCATGTTCGGACGCCTGAAGGACTGGCGACGGGTCGCTACACGCTACGACCGATGCCCGAAGGTATTCCTATCCGCCGTCGCCCTCGCAGCAACCGTCATGTTCTGGCTATGAAACGAGAACGAGTCCTGACCCTAAAGCTTCAAGAATAACGATGACGACCGAAACAAAACAAAAATGGACGGTGAGAACGGGTCGGAAATTTGAACAGGTTCGTGACGGTGCGGCAGTCGTCTTTCTTCGTGCTAGATATTCCGGGAGCATTGTCGAGGCATTGATGATGTAACAGCCCCCCGACGGCATCTGTGTGGCAAGGTGGGTCTGCAACGATCCACAAAGGGGAGCGGTTATATCATCAATGCCATTGTGATGCCGAAAAGATTCTTGCTGGGGTGTGATTTTCGGCAAACCGATTCCAATGGTGGAATGCAATTTTGTCAGATTTTCAGTACCGACAATGAACCGTAGCCCATGCACGATATTCGATTTATTTCCCGAGTTAATATGAGGATACGATCGTAAATGCCGAAAAATAAAAATGTAAAATTAAGCAGCGTTTACTAAAATATAATATGGCGAGAATTCCAATAGGCTAACATTTATCGAATAGTATTATCCCCAAAATCTTCGTAGAGTTGTTTCACTATAGTCTGTAAATTCGGAGAACGAAAAATGTTTCTGCGCGTTGATAAGCTACAGATAGATTTGCCCTCCCCAACGAGACAGGATCCTAACGCTGCTGCTGCGTTGCAGGAATTGCTCGGTGGGAAATACGGAGAAATGTCGACGCTTGGGAACTATATGTTCCAAAGCTTTAATTTCAGGAGCAAAAGTAAGCTGCGCCCCTTCTACAGTCTGGTCGCTGCTATTACCGCTGAAGAGTTAGGCCATGTCGAGTTGGTCAGCAATGGTGTCGCTATGCTAGCAAACGGACCTGACAGTGAGGCAGATGACAGTGGTGACGGTGGGGATATCTCCAACGCACCATATGACGCAATGAAGGATATTCGGCTGGCGGGAGCATTTTATTCCCACGGAGGTGGTGCAGTACCAATCAACAGCAACGGGGCCTCTTGGAACAATGACTTTGTTACAACCACAGGCAACGTAATCGTTGATTTGCTTCATAATTTCCACCTTGAATGCGGTGCACGTCTTCACAAGTTACGTGTTTACGAGAGTCTGACAGATCCTACCGGTCGAGAGGTTTGCGGCTATTTGCTGGTCCGCGGTTCGGTTCATGCGCATGCATATGCCCTTGCCTTGAAAAAGTTGACTGGCGTGGAGCTAGAGAAGTTCTTGCCAACTCCCAACATCCCCCTTGGAAACATCCCTGAGTGTCAGAAATATCTTGCCGAAGGGTCCCATCGGCGTCTCTATACATTCAGTGGTGATGACTACGAAGAGATGCGTGGCATTTGGGGTAATGGTGAAGTTGCCCTTCCGGACGACCCTCCAGGGGAACTGGAGGTTATCGATGGCATGCCAGAAGGCGGGAAAATTCACGATCTGACAGGTGTTCCATCCGCATTCACACCGGACTACGCACCTGAAGAAATGTTTGAAATCGCATCGAAGCTTTATAAAAAATCGCGGTAACATTCTTTAAATGACCGTTCTTTTTAGTGCGGTCATTTATCAACGTTATTGTAGTGCGTACAATGTTCTGTTCGTTTTAGAAAGAAACGGAACCAGTCATGTCTTTTTATGCAAACGCAATTCTTTGCCGATTTACTCATGATCATTAAAATAGAATCTTGTTTATGTCGTTACTGATATTTTTTAACCAAAGAAAAGCTTCAACGGATCCTTCACATATTTTCTTTGGTTGAGAATGCTATGAGTAACTCGTTGGAAAGCGACCGAGATCCGAAGATCTCCCATGTTGATATCGCCATTCCTGTCCGCAACGAAGAGGATCGGCTGTCCGCTTTGTTGACTGCGTTGGCGCAAGCTGCTTCGAACTGTCTGGTTCCCGTCACAGCTATCGTGCTGGCAAACAACTGTACGGACGCCAGCGTGGAAATCGCTCGATCATTCTATCACCCGGCGCTTAAAGTCTCGGTCCGTCCTGTAACTTTTTCTACGCCTCAGGCTAGCGCAGGACGGGCTCGGCGTATGGCAATGGATTTGGCTGCACGTCCAGGAGGACTGCTGATGACCACAGATGCTGACGCAGTTCCATGTGCCAATTGGATTCAGGCGGCGGCCGTTGCAGTCCGGGCTGGGGCTGATCTAATCTGCGGGGCCATCTCTGCCGATGTTCCTCACGTCCTGGCAACGCAATCAGGGGCGCGCATCACGCGTGCAGAGAAGGCATACAGCGGCTATCTCCATCTCATCCGCCATTGTTTGGATCAGATTACAGGACGTCAGCTTCACGGGTCAGAAAAACCTCATTACATGGAATCAGGCGCTTCGATGGCCATACGCGCCGACTGCTATTTCAAGATAGGCGGGCTACCGGTTTTGGACTCCAGTGAAGATCGTGCGCTGGTTTATCGGGCGGAGATGCATGGCTTAACGGTACGGTATTCGCGAGATATGCACGCTCATGTCTCTGCGCGTTTACAGGGACGGGCGGATGGGGGCATGGCTGCTTGCCTTCGCCACCGGATGCAGGATGACGATCCGTTTGCAGATCAAGCAATGCTGTTGCCGGAGATGATGCGGGAGATGTGGATAGACGCCATGTCCGGGTGCATACAGGCTTACCCAGATCGCAGCATCTCCCTAGGATCATCTTTGCGCGCCTCTGATCTTGAAATGCGTCTGCACGATCTTATCGACTTGTATGAAAACACGGTTCGCCCTCAATTTGCAGCCTGGTCTTTACGAAACGCCCAGATGGTGGCGGAGTGACCTGTGCCATCGACCAAGCCCGACGGATGATCGCCGATGCCCCGCAGGACGGGGCCGACGGCCCGTCCGGTCCCGCCCTGGCCGCGGCACTGCGCGACAGGGGGCTGTTGGCGGAATGCCTGACCCTGGCGCATCACCCGCGTGACCCGCTTGTGCTGCTGGACGCGTTGCAGCAGGTCGGAGGCGCAAACCTGTCGGCTGGGGCTTTGTTGCACAAATTTTGCGAGGGATTCATCTCGTGAATCCAGTGCGGTAGGTGGGCTGCATGAGCAGAACCACATCCCCGACCTACAGGACCAGGAACTGGCCAGCCTACACTGAAGCGCTCAAGCGCCGGGGCTCGCTGACGATCTGGTTCGACCCCGAGATGAGCTGGGATGCCGCGCCGTCAGGCAAGCGTGGCCGCCAGCAGACCTACAGCGATGCCGCCATTCAGACGTGCCTTTCGATGAAGGTGCTGTTCGGCATGGCGCTCAGGCAGACGACTGGCTTCGTCGAGAGCCTGCTGCAGCTTGTTGGCCTCGACTGGACGGTGCCTGACTTCAGCACCCTGTCCCGCCGCCAGAAGACCCTGGCAGTGAACATACCGTATCGCGGGTCTAAGGGGCCACTGCATCTGCTGATCGACAGCACTGGCATCAAGGTCGAGGGCGAAGGCGAGTGGCACACCCGCAAGCATGGCGGCCCGAACCGGCGCGTCTGGCGCAAGATCCATCTGGGGATTGATGAGGAAACGCTGGAAATTCGGGCCGTTGAGATCACAGGGAGCCACATCGGCGATGCGCCGGTGTTACCTGACCTGCTCAAACAGATCCCGGCGCACGAGCAGATCGGCAGCGTCACCGCCGACGGCGCCTACGACACCCGCAAATGCCACGATGCCATCGCTGACCGCGGCGCCTACGCTGTCATTCCGCCCCGCAAGAACGCCAAACCGTGGAAGACGGTCACCGCCGGCGCGGTTGCACGAAACGAAGCGCTGCGGGCATCGAAATACCTCGGTCGTGCCCTCTGGCGACGATGGAGCGGATACCACCGTCGAAGCCGCGTCGAAACGAAAATGCACTGTGTGAAACTGCTGGGGCAGCGCCTCATGGCACGGGACTTCGACCGACAGGTCGCCGAGCTTCAGGTCCGTATAGCCGTTCTGAACGGCTATACCGCGCTCGGCATCCCTGTCACAGAGGCCGTGGGATAAGTCTGTCCGGCGAAAGGGGAACCCCGGCCATCAACTCCTTTGTGCAACAGAGTCCAATGCAGCCGCCAGGAACCGGCAATGTATATCGCCAAGGTCGGGAACGAATATATCCTGAAACGAATGCCCGGAACGGGTCATCTTCACGATCCGGTTTGTGAGACATTCGATCCACCCCCGGAACTGTCCGGCCTGGGCCAGGTGAACGGTCAGGCCATCGTGACCGACGAGGCGGGCGGCACCATGCTCAAGCTGGATTTTCCGCTATCGGTGAAGGGTGGACGAGCCGCCCCCGTGGCCGATCCGGGAGAGGCCGCATCATCCGCCGTCGCCAGCCTGGCAAAACTGCGCCTGCTGGCCATGCTGCACTACCTTTGGGAAGCCGCAGGTCTGAACAAGTGGCGAAGCACTTACGGCCGCCGCCGCAGCTGGTTCATCATCCACCGTGAATTGATGGCCGCGGCCGCAAAAGTCAGCACGAAGGCCGGGCCGATTTCGGGCAACCTCTTTGTCCCTCCGCTCTATTCGATCGAGGAAAAGGAAAGGCTCGCCGCCGACCGGCGGCGCTTCCTGCACCGGCTTCAGCCGGTTGCAGGAAAGCCCACACCCCTTGGCATCGTCATTGCGGAATACAAAGGCTATGAGCCTTCGACCTACGGTCGAAAGCTGATCCTCAAGCATCTGCCGGACTATCCGATGTTTCTGGACGAGGAGACCGGGAAGCGGTTCGACAGGATCGCGGCCGACAAGATCGAGACGATCGAGGCCACACCGAACAGCCACCTGATCGTCATCGCGACCTTCAGCCCGAAGCCGAGCCACGGCAACATCCGCGAAATTGCCGTCATGCCCGTCAACGGGCAATGGATTCCGTTCGATCACGACCGCGAACACCAGTTGCTGGACGCCCTGGCCGAGCGCGACTTCATCAAATGCCTGAAATACAACCTGTCGGCCAAAGCCCCCGTCGCCAATGCCCTGCTGCTGGATACTGGAACGCCTGTCGCAATGTTCGCCCCCAATCATGACCTCGGGGAGGCGGAGTTTACCGCGCTGCAAAAGATCGCCGCCGATGGCGTCTATCCACCGTGGCTGTGGGCACCCGAAGAATTTGACTTGCCTGGTATCCCAGGCAAGTCAAAATAATCGCACGGCATGGCGGTTTCTTATCAGGTCATTTGTTTATTGGTTTCCGAATGACCAAAAAGCTAGTGTGAATAGAGGCATTGAATGTCAAATTGAGGATTGAAAGGCTCCGAGGATGAACCATTTTCAATGGGTTGTTGCCATAAACTCTGTAGGCGATCTGTCCAATGGCGATGATGAGATGAGGCTTGCAATCACGGGCGCAGAGAACTTCTGCCTCGACTTCATTCGGGACAATGGCCTGCCTCGGAACTACATGGTCGAGAAAGGCATCCCCTATATCGCCGCCTACATGGTCTCATGCGCCAAGAACATCGACTACGAAATCTTCAACCTCTATCTCGATAGCAGGGATTACCGGCGGATCTTCCAACGTGAAGCCGAGAAAAATAAAGGCATCCTGGCAGATATGCTGAATGAGGCTGCGCAGATACAACCGGATATTCTCAGGAGCTTCATCATCGGCGCAGGATTGCGGTTGAAGATCGCTCCGACCGGCACTGGCAAAGGCGTCAAATTAAGTAAGCAGAATAGTCGTTACTGAAAGTTGGTTTCAGAGTAAAAGATAACCAACAAAAAGCGAGATTATCATGAAATACTGTTGTCAATTTTGTGCCACAACGTCTGAAACACCTTCGGCGTGCGAAGTCTGTGGCGTGTTCAGAAACGATCCGACTCCTTCAGATAAGGAACAATCAGGCTTTAGTTTCTGGGGTCTTACGCTGATGCTTTCGGGCCTCGGCATGCTGATGCAGATATCCGCGCTGTTCCTCTGACTGATCCGGGCGTCCCCTTCGGGCCGCGCCCCCGGTTCCGGCCGGCTAGACCGGCCTCCACCCGAGCTGGTCGGGGCGATGCGCCCGGCTGCGCTGCACGGATGAATGTCTCGTCCCGAGCCATCCCCCCGCACACCGGTCCTGGGCGCCCTGCCCCGCCCATCTCGTCCCTTACGGGCGGGACCGCTGACGCAGGGCGCGCGCGCAATGTGGGCAAGTAAAGCATAAATCTCTGTCGCTCATAGAATAGCGAGATCCCCGCGCGAGGCGCGGCGATCGAGACGCAGAGGGGATTTGGACAAGCCAAACGCCCCCTGCCCCTGCTGGGCCAGGCGCTGCGCGCCTGTCCGTCAGGGGACCGCCGGTCCCCCACCGCAACAGGAAAATGCTGCACGTCCTGCGGGGCCGTGTCCTCGCGCTGCGCGCTGCGGGCCGCACCACCCCCTTGTCCGTTTGATTTTCCCATTGCGGCGGTTCCCCCCCTGCCCTCGGCCGGGAGCAAGGGTTCAGGAGAGGGGCGCGCTGCGCGCTTCCTCGCCTGACCCCTCGCCCATTTTGGGCACCGGCCACAGGGCGAAGTCCGGGCCGGGATCGTCGCAAAAGAAGGAACGCCAAATGGCACAAGCAATCCAGACCGACACCGCCGCCGAGCAGGCCCGCGACCACATGCTGCGCCTGCTGATCGCAGAGCAGAACGACGCCTTCCGGCGCTGCCTGGGCTTCGCCGCCCTGTGGCGGGACCATCATCTGAAAGGCCGCGCTGTCGTCACGCCGGGTTTCGAGGCCCTGCCCATGGCGACCAAATCCGCGCTGATGGAGAAGGTCATCAACTTCACCGACTTCACCGAGGAAAATGACCATTGGGAGGATCATTCCTTTGGGCGCGTGGAGGCCGATGGCGCGGCGATCGTTTGGAAGATCGACCTTTACGACACCGCCTACACCTACGGCGCGACGATGCCCGATTGTGCCTGTGACCCCGACCAGACGCGCCGTGTCCTGACGCTCTACCTGCCGTCCGAACACTGACCAGAGATCGGCCTGCTTTGCTCCGTTAGCAGGCCGATGCTTCCCGCAGCTTCAACCGGAAAGGGGGTGAACACATGAGCAAAGCAATCTTTGAACAGCGCCTCGCGGAAGCATGGGCGCTTGTCAGGAAGGGCGATGATTTTGGGATCGGCCGCCGCTTCCTGAACCAGCACGGGGCCGTTTAAGCCCCCCGCCTTGTCCTGCCCTCACACTGGACAAGGCACCCATAACATAATCGTCGCACACAGGAATACACCCCATGAAAACCGAAATCATCACCGCCGCCGCCATCCAGTATTTCCCGCTGGCGCAACTCTATGTCTCCGACCTGAACCCGCGTCAGGACGCGGACCCAGAGGGGATCGACCTGCTGGCCGACAGCCTTGCCATGATCGGCCTGATCCAGAACCTGTCCGGCACCGTTGACGCGGATGGTCGCGTCGGCATCGTCGCCGGGGGCCGCAGGCTGCGCGCTATCGCCCGCGCGGTCGAGCGTGATCCGACCGTGACCAAGCGCCACCCGGAACTGGCCTCCGTTCCGGTCCGCATCGCCCCCAACGAGGCCACCGCGCGGGCATGGGCCAGCGCCGAGAACGCCGCCCGCGAGGACCTGGCACCCGCCGATGAAATCCGCGCCTATGGCCGGATGAAGGATGCAGGCGCGGACGTGTCCACCATCGCCCGCAGCTTCGGCAAGACCGAGGCGCATGTTTACCGCCGCCTTGCGCTGGCCGCGCTGCCCGCCCCTGTCCTGGACGCCTTGAAGGCGGGGCAGATCAGCCTTGGCATGGCGAAAGCCTTTACCGTGTCCCAGGACGAGGCCCTGACCTTGCAGGTTCTGGCCGAGGTGATGGGCCGCGATGTGTCTGAATACCGCATCAAGCAGGCTTTGCAGCCGGAAGCGATCAGCGGCACCGACCGCCGCGCCCTGTTTGTCGGGCTGGACGCCTACACCGCAGCGGGCGGGCGGATGAACCGCGATCTGTTCAGCGACACGACCGCGCTGCACGATGGTGATCTGCTGGCCCGCCTGTTCACAGAGAAGATGGACGAGGCAGCGGCAAAGATCGGTGAAGTCTGGAAATGGGTCGAGGCCAGGGGAACGGCTTCAAGGCGCACAAGGCGCAGAAGAAGGCCGAAAAAGCGCAGTGCATGGAGCGTCTGTTCAGCCATGCCGAGTATCAGAAGGCATGGAAAATCGACGCGGAGAAGAAGGCCCGCATCGAGGCTTGGACCCCGGACTGCTTCTGAAAAAATAGAAGGGGCGGCGAGAATAGCCGCCCCTTCAGTCCATCGACAGAGGAATAACACGATTTAAGATGCAACTTATTGGGATGGCAATACCTGAATAGACCCGCGCAGCGAGCTATAAACATTTATTGAAGACCGGCAGGCGATGCTCACCGCCGCTGCAATCCACAAGAACGCCCGCCCCTGTTTCACCATCGTCCAAATCGACATTCCCGCCGCCGTTCCTGTTCCAGTTGAGCGCGGCCCCGCCCATCCTTCTGCGACGAAGGTTCAACTGGCCCCGCATCTGGCGGGGCCTTCTCTATTGGGGGGAGGTTCGTCAAGTTGGTATTGTTGCGCTGCAGTCGCTGTGTGCTCTGCCGGACGGAGCGAACATTGACAGGAGAGCAGGACGCATTCAGGATCAAGGTATGTGCATGAACGCGGCCAGTATCGTCAATTATCATCGTCGCCTCAACTGAGAGCGGCGCATGCACTTCAACATGATGCCGCCGCAGGGCGGCACATTGCATGGGCTCCTGCGGCGCAAAGGAGCTGAGATGCAACGAGATACCTTTTTTCAAGAAACACCCTTTGGCGTCGTCCGAGATGCCCGCCCAGCTGACACGCCTTGCATTCTTGGGTTAGTGAGCAAGCTGGCAGAGCATCATGGCGATACCATGCGGCTTACGGCTAATGCCCTTATGCAGGACGCATTCACAGAGCCGCCTTGGATCCATATTATGGTTGCTGAGATCAACCAGAAGGTCGTGGGATATGCAGTTCTCTGTCCGCTGATCCAGCTACACTTTGGAGTCCGCGGTCTGGATATGCACCATCTGTTTACGGACGCCCACCATCGTGGGCGTGGTGTTGGCAAAGGCTTGGTCGAAGCCTGCAAGATGAAGGCTAAGATGCTTTCATGCGGTTATCTCGCCGTAGGAACACATCCTGACAACAGCGCGGCTCAAGAGTTTTATGAGGCCATCGGTTTTGTGCGCAGGGACAGCCATCCCCAAAGGTTCTCATTGCGTCTGAGTAGCTAAACGGCGGCTTGGGGCTCCTTGCGCGTATGCCCTAGCGCCGCCCTGGCGGCGGCTATGCGGGACAAAGCTGCCAGCCAAGCTATTTTCTGAAACCTGATTAGGGGCCACTCAGAGTCTTTGATGGTCGTTTCTGACCGGATAAAAGGTTCACCACCCCGACTGCTAGGAGAAGCGACAGGGCCACCAGCGCGAGAACCCTCCAACCCGGACCTGTGACAAGCGCGCCCGAGGCGAAGGCACAGGCTGCGGAGACAAGAGCGATAACTGTGTCATTAGCTCCTTGAGCAAGCGCACGATCTTCAGGCTGCGCGGCAGCAGCTAGTAGGTTCGTGGCCCCAATGAAGCCAAAATTCCAGCCAACGCCCAAAATGACGAGGGATGTGTAAAAGTGCGGAGCCGTCAAGCCGTGCGCGGCGGTAAGGGCGGCAAGCGATAAAAGAGACAGCCCTATCCCAATGATAATACGTGCGCCGAAATACTGGATCAGAACCCCTGTCAGAAGGCTCGGTGCAAACATAGCGACAACATGCCAGCGGATCACATCGGCCGCCAAGCTGCCGGAGAAGCCGCAGCCGATCATGGCAATGGTGGTGGGCGCCATGAGCAGCATCATTATGCCTTGCGATGTGGCTGCCAGTAAAACGGCCTGTACTATCGGCGGCTGCATCAGGACTGCCAGAGATTGCCGCGTAATCCGCCGTGGCGCAGGACCTTGGACCCCTGCCATGCGTACCAGCCCAAGCGGTAGAAGACCCAACAGGCCAAGAAAAGAGACGGCTGCGTATGCTCCTACCAAGGGTGCCTCTCGTGTGAGGGTCTGTGCCCAAACGAACATCTGCGGGCCAACAAAAGCCGCGATGAGGCCAGACGTCATCATCAGCGAGATCGCCATCGGTCGCCATTGGACGGGAGCAGTTTCGGCCGCTGCAAAGCGGAAGAACTGAAAGGAGGCCAAGGCCGCTCCAAGGATCATGTGAGCCATGCAGAGGAGGGAAAAGCTTTCTGTCGTGATAGCAAAGGAAGCCAGCACTCCACCAAAGATGCCAATGGCCGCGCCTGTCAGAAACCCGAACCTCCGTCCGCGCCGCCCCATGAGAAGAGAGATTGGTGTTGCTGCCAGTAGCCCAGCCAGGGCCTGAAGAGACGCCGGCAGGGTCGCAAGGACGGGCGTGGGTGTGAGCATGATCCCTCCCAAGCCGCCCAGAATGATGAGCATGGGCATCATGGACGCTAGGAGCGTATTGGCTGCAAGAAGCGCCACATAACTGCCTCTGCGCTGTTGGGTAATCGGCACCATGTTTCTCTCCTGTTGACGGAGCCAATGTAAGCGCGACGCGGCCCCCCTCCTGCCGCTTCTGATCTGACCGGGCCATTTTCTGTACGCATGAGCGTTGGAGGTGTTGGTTTGGAACGAGACGGCAAAGTGGGCGTCCATTTGGACGGCCCAGGGGACGGCAGGGTTTCTCGGCTAGAGGTGATCGAGGGGCCGAGCGGGCGTCGGCGGCGCACGAAGGCGGAGCGGGCGCGGGTCGCTGCGGAGAGCCTGGTGCCGGGGGCCTCGGTAACGGATGTCGCGCGGCAGCACGGGACGACGCGCTGGCAGGTCTACGACTGGCGGAAGAAGTTGCGGACGGGGCAGCTTGTCGTGCCCGAGAGCGTGGCGGCCCTGCCGATGTTTGCAGAGTTGGTCGTCGAGGGTCCCGCAGCGGCGATGCCGGCAGAGACGGAGGTCGCCACCGGCGTGGAGATCGTTGTCGGCGATGTCGTGATCCGCGTCGGGGCCGACGCCGATGAGATCCTGCTGACCAGGTCCATCCGGGCGGCGCGGACGGCGACATCATGATGCTCGGTCAGGGAGGGCCAACAAAGGTCTATGTGGCGACGCGCCCGGTGGACTTCCGCAAGGGGATCGATGGCCTCGCGCTGGCGGTGCAGGAGATGTCCGGGCTCGATCCATTCTGTGGGGCGGTCTTCGTCTTCCGCTCGAAACGGGCGGACAGGATCAAGCTGCTGGTTTGGGATCAGACCGGAATGGTGCTCGTTCACAAGCGCCTTGAGGGAGGCAAGTTCGTCTGGCCGCAGATGCGGGACGGAGTGATGCGGATCTCCTCGGCGCAGCTGGCGGCTCTGTTCGAAGGGTTGGATTGGCGGCTGGTGCGGCCGGAACGGGCGCGGCGTCCGCTGGTCGCAGGGTGAGCGGGCGGACGCACGGGAATTCCCTGTTTTTGCTAGCCAGAACCGCGTTTGCGTGATTCACTCCGAGGCATGGATGCCGATGCCCTCAGCCGTGAGAACGCTCATCTGAAGGCCCGCCTGACCGAGGTCGAGGCGGCGCTCGTGGAGGTGCAGGAGGCCAATCGTCGGCTGGAGGGCATCCTGCGGGCATCGCAGCGCGAGCGCTTCGGCAAGAGTTCCGAGAAGCTGTCACCCGACCAGTTCAATCTGCCGCTCGAGGATGCCGAACTGGCCCAAGGCGTCCTCGCGGCCGCGCAGGAAAAGGCAGAGGCCGCGCTTGCCCAAACGCGCGGGGAAGAACCTCGCAAGCCCGCGCGCAACCGCGGGCATCTGCCGGCGCACCTGCCCAGGGTCGAGCGCGTGATCGAGCCCGCCAGCATCCAATGCCCCTGCGGCTGCGGTGAGATGGCCCGGATCGGGGAAGATATATCCGAGCGGCTCGACGTAATCCCGGCGCAGTTCCAGGTGCTGGTGACGCGGCGCCCGAGATACGCCTGTCGCCGCTGCTCGCAGGCCGTCGTGCAGGCGCATGCCCCTGAGCATGTCGTCCCTGGCGGGCTGCCGACCGAACGGCTGATCGCGTGGATCATCGTCTCGAAGTTCGGCGACCACCTTCCGTTCTACCGCCAAGCGGGGATCTTCGAGCGGCAAGGTCTCCACCTCGACCGTGGCACACTCGGCAACTGGACGGGGCGCGCCTGCTTCCACCTGATGCCTGTCATCGACCACATGAAGGCTCATCTGCGCAGCGCCGACCGGATCTTCGTGGACGAGACCCGCGCGCCGGTGCTCGATCCGGGCCGGAAGGCTACCAAGAGCGGCTACTTCTGGGCCGTCGTGTCCGACGATCGCGGCCATGGCGGTGTCGGTCCGCCCATCGTGCTGTTCCACTACGCCCCCGGCCGAGGACGGGAGCATCCGCTAAAGTTCCTCGCCGGATACCGCGGCCGGTTCCTGCAATGTGACGCCTACCAGTCCTACAACGCGCTGACCGAGATCACGCGCGATGAGGGGCCGTGGCAGTTGGTCAACTGCTGGACCCATGTCCGCCGTCGCTTCGTGAAGCGCTTTGAAAGCGAGGGCTCGCCCATCGCCGAGGAGATGCTGCGCCAGATCGCATTGCTGTATCAGATCGAGAAGACCGTGCGCGGCCAGGCTCCCGCCGACCGTCTCGCCGTCCGGAGCGCCCAGGCCGCCCCGATCATCGCCGCGCTCAAGCCCTGGCTTGGAACTCAGCTGTCGCGCATCCCGCAGAAATCCCTTCTGGCCGAGGATATCCGCTATACCCTCGCGCATTGGCCCGGCCTGATCCGCTTCCTCGACGACGGCACCCTCGAGCTCGACACCAACCCGGTCGAAAACCAGATCCGTCCGATCGCGCTGACCCGCAAGAACGCCCTCTTCGCCGGCAACGAGGTCGGCGCCGAGAACTGGGCCATGCTCGCCTCGCTCGTCGCCACCTGCAAAATGGCCGGCGTGAACCCCGTCGACTATCTCGCCGACACCCTCCGCGCCATCCTCGACGGACACCCCAAATCCCGCATCGAAGACCTCATGCCCTGGCGGCACGCACAGCCGTCAAGCCTCACCGCATAGGGCCGCGACGTCGCGCTTACGAGCCAATCTTAACTGCGAGCTGTTATGGCCCATAAGTCAAAGTGGCATCAAAAATGGACACGCCCCCTCGCCGTCGTGTCATTGACGTTCTGCTATTCGACAAAGTGAATTTGCTCGACGTGGCCGGGCCAGTGCAGGCGTTCGAAGTGGCTCGCTTTAAAGGTGAAAAGATCTACCAAACCCGGTTCCTGAGCTTGACCGGATGTCCAGTGACAGCGTCCTGCGGTTTAGTTTTGGGCGCAAACGGCTCACTGGCCGATGGAACTTTGGCAAACGACCTTCTCATTCCGGGTGGGGCAGGCATTGATGCAGTTGCCGCGTGCCATGAAGTGCAGGAGCACCTACGGCACCGGCAGTCGGTGCCAGGTGACTCCCGTTTGATTTCAATCTGCTCAGGAGCGTTAGCGCTTGCTAAGGCTGGCGTTCTAAAGGGGCGTTCCGCCAGCACTCATTGGTCAAGGGCTCCACAGTTGGCAGCCTATCCAGACGTGCATTGGGATCTGGACCGGCTCTTTATCATGGAGGATCGCCTCTATACTTCGGCAGGCGTGACAGCGGGACTAGACCTTGCCCTTGCAGTGATCCGTGCGGATTGCGGGGGTGCAGTAGCGCTCGATGTCGCCCGTGAGCTAGTTGTACAGCTTCGGCGCACGGGCGGGCAAAGCCAATATGCAACCTATCTCTCGGCCCAGTTCACCGAGGATGAGGGGTTGGCGCGATTGATCGAGGACGTCATCAGTGATCCGGTGCGGCCTTGGACGCGGGAAACCTTGGCTGACGCCGCCAACATGACCCCTCGAACACTCGCTCGAAGGTTCAAGGCGCACTTGGCGATGACGCCTGCCGAATTTGTTGAGCGGACGCGAGTGGAGCGAGCACGCCTACTTCTGGTCGAGCACTTGCCGCTAAAGACTGTGGCAAAAAAAAGCGGATTTGGGGATCTGCAGAGGTTGCGGCGGGCCTTCCAACGCCAGCTCAAGACTGATCCAGCGAGCTATGTAGCTTTATTTGGCAATGAAATTTGAAAAAAGGGAAAAGTCCTGCCTGTGCCACAGATTACGACCGGCGGCTAAGGGCTCAAAGCGACCTTCTCCGGCTGCCTGGCAGGCCGGACAACATATCAGATGATGGCACCGCACATAGCGGGAATCCCGGCAGGTGTCTTGCTTCTCTTCGAAGTCGGCCCGAGCGCCGCTTCATGATGGGGTCGGAAGGAGAGGCATCCCAATCTCTTTTGCGAACTGCGGCAGAAGCTACGTTCAAGCCCCGCTCGGAATTGCCTGCCCACCCGTCCCTGCACGGGACCTTTGTCCGCGCCGACGCGCGGATTCGTATTCGCTTGATCAGGCGGACTGCGCCTGCCAGCGATATTCCGTATTGTCGGTCCACATCCGGTGCAGGATCGTCGCAAGACGACGGGCCACGGCAACGAGGGCCTTGGCAGGCCCGCGCCGTTTGGCCAGAGCCATGCCCCAGACCTTCAACGGCGAGCTTTTGGTCCTCTGGCGCATGATGATGCCAGCCGCTTCGACCAGCGCCCATCTGAAACCAGAGTCTCCACACTTGGAGATACCCCGCCCGCGGTCCAACTCGCCTGATTGGTAGCGCGCGGGTGTCAGTCCAAAATGGGCCGGGACGGATCGCGATCGGCTAAAGCGGGCTGCCTCGTCTATGCCTGCCCTGAATGTCAGCGAAACAAGCGGACCGACCCCCGGCGCGGTCATGAGCAGGCGGCAGATGCCATCGTCTGCGGCCAGCCGCTCCATTGCCTTGTGCAGGCATTGATACTGCTCACGAAGGACGCGCCGGACCTCTAAAAGCGGCGCGATTGTCATCGCAAGGTGGGGGCGTTCTTTGATTAAATCGATCACCCGTGCCTCGAACTGTGGCCGCGTGACAGCGCCGACCTTCATGCCGAAATTGCGCAGCAAGCCGCGCAGGTTGTTCTCGGCATCAATGATCTTCGACTGCAGGAATTTGCGCGCCGTCAGCAACATCCTGATCTCCTGGCTCCGCTCTGTCTTGACGTAGACGGGGCGAAACAGGCCGACGCGCATCATCTGCGCGATGCCGCGCGCGTCATTCCTGTCTGTTTTGTTGATCTGGGCTGACAGCGCCGCCTTCATGTGCCGCGTCTCGACGCAGATGATGGGATACCCAGCTACCGCCAGGCCGCTGTAGAGCCATTGGGACAGAGGGCCCGCCTCTAACCCCACCCGTCGATACTGCCCGTCAAGCGAGCCGAGCAGGGATGCGATTGCCTGCGGCTCACTCTCAACCTTAGCCTCCTTTAAGACCTTGCCGTTCACGTCCATCACACAAACGCTCGTCATGCGGACCGACACGTCCAGACCAACAAACAGATCCATCGCAGCACCTCCTGACAAAATGACCTTCAGGAGCATGCCCGAATAACCGTCGGTTAGTCACCACGGTTCGATCGCCTCGCGGCGGCCCCCAATCATCCCATCTCTTTTTTGGCCGGGGATGATGACCTGGCGGTGGCGGCCGTCTGCGCCGGCCCCCCGCCTCCAGGCCCGGCCCTTCGGGCCGAGCTGCGCCTGGCGGCGCAGCGGGTAGTTGACGCCCATGTCAACATAAAAACGAAAAGTGTCTTTTTGGACTGACCTTTTAGCTAGTGTAGTGCCAACCACAATTGTACGAGTTATGAGATTGCGTAGTTTAAGTGGGAGATATTTTAGATGCTTTCGACGCGTGAGATGGGACAGGACGCTAAAGCGGAGATTACCCGTGAAATGCTGGAGGGCATGCTGTCGGATTTCGACCGCCTGTCTGACAGCGATGGGGTGCTGACCGTCGAGCTGCGGGGCAACGGCCTATTCGCACTGAACCCTGCTACAGGGACATACGAGGTGGTTGGCCTGGCGCGCATGTCTGCTGCAATGAGCTACATTCGGTAAGGCAGCGTCAGCGAAAGCGAAAATTAGATACCCCGGCTGTAATTGGCCTGCCCCTATCGGGTGGTCCGGTTTCAGTCTTAGTGCATTACGGGTCTTGGCGCTACAACTGGGGTGGCCGGCGAAGCGGCTCCGGATGGCGAAGCCGGCCACTGGATGGCCTCGGGAGCTGGCGGGCGATACCCCAGTGATGAGTGCGGGCGCTTGGTGTTGTAATGGCGGCGCCAGCTCTCGATGATAATCTTCGCCTCAGCGAGGCTGTAGAAGATCTCCCCGTTCAGCAGCTCGTCGCGGAGCTTGGAATTGAAGCTCTCACAGTAACCGTTCTCCCAGGGGGACCCCGGCTCGATGTAGGCGGTCTTCGCGCCGACGGCGACGATCCATTCCCGCACCGCCTTGGCGATGAACTCCGGGCCATTGTCGGACCGTATATGATCCGGCACACCGCGCAGGATGAAGAGATCGGACAAGACGTCGATGACGTCGGTCGATCGGAGCCTCCGGTCGACCCGGATTGCCAGGCACTCCCGGCTGAACTCGTCGATGAGATTGAGCATGCGGAACTTCCTTCCATCGTGGGTCCGGGCTTCGACGAAGTCGTAGGACCAGACATGGTTCGAACGCTCTGGCCGCAGACGGATGCATGACCCGTCGTTCAGCCAGAGCCGACCCTTCTTTGGTTGCTTTTGTGGCACCTTCAGCCCCTCCCGCCGCCAGATGCGCTCGACCCGTTTCACGTTCACCGCCCAACCGGCCTCGCGCAGAAGGGCAGTGATCCGGCGGTATCCGTAGCGCCCATATTGCGAGGCGAGCGCGATGATGTCGGCCGTCAGGACGTTTTCATCGGCCCGTCCACTCGGCACTTTCCGCTGTGTCGAGCGATGCTGCCCGAGCACGCGACAGGCGAGCCGTTCCGAGATCCGGAACTTCTGCCTGACATGCTCGATGCAAGCACGGCGGCGGGCGGGGCTCAGAAGTTTCCCGATGCCGCTTCCCGAAGGATGAGCTTCTCGAGCGTCAGGTCAGAGACGGCCTTCCGGAGCCGCTCATTCTCCTTCTCCAGCTCCTTCAATCGCTTCACTTGGTCGGTTTTCAGCCCACCGAACTCCTTGCGCCACCGATAGTAGGTGAACTGCGTCACGCTGATCGACCGCACGGCTTCGGCCACCGACTGGCCTTGCGACACCAACACGTCAACCTGCCGGAGCTTGGCGACGATCTCTTCCGGCTTGTGCTTTTTCTGGGGCATTCCTGCATCCTCCAAATGGCTCAAAAGCCATACCTTAGGGAGGACCACTTTTCAGGGGGCAGACCAAGTGTCCGGTGAAACGGGGGCAAGACCAATCAGGTCGGCCGCCATTGCAGACGACCACGAGCTTCGTGTTGCCTGACGATGGGATAAGAAATGACATCCAGTCACCTGGGGAGTTTCCGGCCCTCGGCACAATTTTTCTGCCATGCAGAGATTTTTCATGAGGACTAGTTCGGCCCGCCGATCTCATGGTAGATCAGTTTGATGTCGTGGCTCAAACCGTCAAGCATGACGAAATCGCAGGAGCATTGCCTTTCGATCGCGGTAGTGTCGGCTCGTCGCACGGTAATTCGAATGTCCGTCCCGTCGACAATCATCTTCGCGCGATAGCCCGGCCAGCTTTGGGGCAGTCGTGGGGTGATCACGAGATACTTGCCGCGGCGACGCAGGCCCAGAATGCCCTCTACCGCCGCCCGCGACATCCAGGCGGCAGAGCCTGTATACCAGCTCCAACCGCCTCGCCCCTCATGTGGCGCGACAGAATAGACATCGGCGGCAATAACATAGGGTTCAACCCGGTAGCGCCGAGCAGTTTCCGGTGTCAGCGCATGATTGATCGGATTGACCATACCGATCAACCGGGCCGCCGCCGTACCGTTGCCCATGCGGGCATGAGCCAACACCGCCCACATCGCCGCATGGCTGTACTGTCCACCATTTTCGCGCAAGCCTGGAGGATAGCCTGCAATGTAGCCGGGATCCTGACCCGTCTCCGCCCCATCGAACGGGGGAGTGAACAACAGAGCCAAGCCGGGATCGGGGCGCACGAGGTGCCGGTCCAGGGAGGCCATGGCCTGAGCTGCGCGCAACGGATCAGCCTGTCCCGATAACACAGCCCAGCTTTGCGCTATGCTGTCGATGCGGCAGGCAAGCGACGCGGACGAACCCAGCCAACTGCCATCGTCGAAGGTTGCACGGCGATACCAGGCACCATCCCAGGCCTCGCGTTCCACTGTCTGGCGCAGGGTACGTGCATGGTCCCGCCAGCGTATTGCGGCAGCAGGATCGCGGGACTGCGCCAGATCAGCAAACCGGTTCAACGCGTCCAGCAGAAGCCAGCCCAGCCAGACGCTTTCGCCCTGCCCGGCTTCGCCCACGCGGTTCATCCCGTCGTTCCAGTCGCCCGTTCCCATCAAGGGCAGGCCGAGTCGGCCGGTCCGAGCAATTGCCAGATCCAACCCCAAGGCTGCATGTTCCCAGAGCGTCGCTGTTTGCACCGCGGTGTCGGGGAGAAAGAAGGCGTCATGTTGACCCGGTGTCAGGGCTGGGCCGTCAAGGAAAGGCAGACCCTGATCCAGCACCTCCGCATCCCCGGTTGTCGCGACGTAATCTGCGACCGCATGCGCCAACCAGACCACATCGTCAGAAATCAACGTCCGCACCCCCTGCCCGGAATGCGGCAGCCACCAGTGCTGAACGTCGCCTTGTGGAAATTGACGACCCGCGGCCCGTAACAGATGGCTGCGGACATGGTCAGGCTGGGCAAGCGTCATCGCCATACCGTCCTGCAACTGATCACGAAAACCATAGGCCCCGCTGGCCTGGTAGAATGCTGCGCGCGCTTTTATCCGGCAGGCGAGCGTTTGATAGGGCAACCATCCATTGACCATGATGTCCATTGCCCGGTCCGGCGTTTCGACCTGCACGGTGTCCGTGATCGTGCGCCAATACGCCTCGATCTCCGCCAGAAGATCGGTTGGATCAGACTTGCGCATTCGGGCGATGAGGTCCCGCGCCGCCTCGGGCGATGCTGTCTGGCCAATCAACTGTGTCACGTCTGTCATTTCGCCGGGGGCGAGCGTGATGCGATACTCCAGCGCCAGACAGGGGTCCAGTCCGGCACCGGTTCGACCCGACAGATGGGCCCCCCGTTGTGCCGCAGAAGGCCTGCGCAGATCACCTGCCGGCCCCAGAAAGCCCGCCCTGTCAGTTGTCATGCCGGTTTGCCGACCCAGAAGATCTGCAAACATCACCCGGTCGGGAAATGCCACGTTCCACGGGTTGCGGGCGAACAACGCACCCGTCTCTGCATCCTCCTCTGTCACGAGAAACGGCGCTGAGGCGTCGCGGGACAGACCCATGACCGGTTCGGCATAGGTGATGACCGACAGATGCCGCACCGTCGGGCCAAGGTTGCGCAGTTCAAGCCGCGATATCCTGACCGGATCATCAAGCGGCACGAACTGCAGCAGATCCAGCGCCAATCCGCCAGCATGGTGCTGAAAGCGGCTGTAGCCAAAGCCATGACGGGCGACATGGCGTCCAGATCCTGCAAGAGGTCGTGCTGTCGGGGAGAATACCTCGCCGCTGTCATCGTCGCGGATGAGGAAAGCCTCCGTCGCCGGATCGGTCACCGCATCGTTGGACCAGGCGGTCAGACGATTTTCACGGCTGTTCTCCGCCCAGATGCAGCCTGCACCCGTGGCCGAGACGTGGAACCCGAATGCGTCATTCGCGATCACGTTGATCCAGGGGGCCGGTGTCGCCCGGCCCGGTTCCAGGATCGTGACATATTCCCGCCCGTCACGGGCAAAACCCCCGGTCCCATTCCAGAACTCCAGCGTTTCGGCCAGACCCGTGGCAGCGTCGGTCGAGGGCACGGGGCTCTTAGCGATCGGTGTGATGGGGACAGGCCTTGCGGCCGGGGCGGTACGCATGGTGTCGACCTGTTCGGCCAGCGACCCCATACGTGCCGACAGGACCACGCGCGCGGTCGACAAAAGCAGCGCCGTGACATCGGGTGGCAGGAGGTCGCGACGAAGCGCGAATGTCTGCCCCCCCGGATCCGCGCGTCCATCGATGCGCGGACGGTTGCCCCGCAGCGCAGCTTCGATTGCCAGCTGTAGTCCCTGCACATAGGAGGCCGGGTGTTCATTCAGGATCACGACGTCGACAGCCAGCCCCTTCATCCGCCAATATTCCTGTGCCAGCAGGATCTCGTGCACGGCAGCCATGTCTGTCTCTTCCGAAATACGCATGACGACGATTGGCAGATCGCCCGAAACACCTTGCGACCAAAGGACCGACTGCTTGCCGGCGCTTTGGGCGATCATGGTGCCGGGCATCCGGAACCGTGCGTCGGGGACCAGGATCGGCCCAGTCAGAGCCTGAAAAACCCCTGCGTCAGCGGTATTGATCCCCAGGTGGCGCAGTTGCACCTGCGCCTGTGTCCATGCCAGCGTACGGGCGCGATCGACAGCATTCCGATCGTGATGGCGATCGATCAGGTCGACCAGGGCCTCACGGGTGTCGGCGACGAGCGTCCAATACGCCAGCCGCGCAGTGGCCCCCGGCGCGATGGAGACGCGGTGGCGCAGTGCAAAGACAGGGTCCAATACCGTGCCTGAAGTACCGTTTAGCGGTCGGGACAAGGCGGCAGCATGGGCAAGATCGTTGTCACGTCCCAAAAATGCGGCACGGTCGGTTTCGTACTGCATCGCCATCAGCTGATCCGCTTCAGCCACGACTACATGGGCGGTCCAAATGCGCGGCTCATCGGGTGAACGGGGACGGCGAGTAGCGATAAGGGCGCCGTATTCCGGCAAATATTCCGTCTGCACGAACATTCGCGCAAAAGCAGGATGCGCTGCGTCGGTCGCAGGTGTCGCCAGCGCCAGCTCTGCATAAGAGGTCAGTTCCAGCATGATGGGCATGCGCGCAGTCGAGGTCAGCGTCAGCATCCGCACTTCGGCGGCATCCTCCCCCGATACCAGCACCTCGATCATCGAAGCGAGCTTTCCATCCTGGCGAGAGATCAAAGCACGATCTTCGAAGAACTCCACCCGACGCTGACCCAGGGGACCGCCGATTTCGGTCAAACGCTCGGTGTTGAGATCGCGCATCCATAAGCGGGTGCCACCCGTATCACGGGCCGGATCGGCGTGCCAGCGGGTGATAGCCAGTGACCCCCACTTGCTGAATCCTCCGCCTTGCGCAGTGAGCATCACCGAGTAGCGTCCATTCGACAAAAAATGCGTCTGCATGGGCCCCGGCGGCATGCCTTCGATCATTGCCAGTCGTTGCATGTCGGTCGATGCGGGTGCAGGCCGCAGGTTGTCGAGTTCACTGAGAGGGGTGGTTGCCTGAAGGTTGCGCGGCAGACGTTCCTGCAAAAGCAGTTCGGTGGCCTTGATCATCGGCTCGGCATGAAATCGGTGTCGCATCCTGCCGTCGTGGAGCACGTTTGCTATGGACAGGATGGTCATGCCCTGATGATGCGCCATATGGCTGCGGACCACGGCGAAATCCTGTCCCGCCGGCTGGCGAGCCGGGGTGAAGTCCAGAGCCTCGTAGAAACCGTAAGGTCCCATCGCCCCAAGTGTGGACAAGGCCTGAAAGTTCGACCAAGCGCCATGAGGATCGACCATCGCGGCCAGTCCTGTGGCATAGGGTGCGATGACCTGGTCTGCCGCCAGCCCTCGCTTCAGTCCCAGCTCTGGGACACCGAAGCTCGAGTACTGGTAGTTCATCGCCAGATCTCGGGCGTTGAACCCGGACTCGGATACCCCCCATGGAAGATTGCGCCCCGCGGCATACCGCTGCTGTGCGCGGACCGATTGCAGGTTGGACTGCGCCAGAAGGCTGCCATCCGGCTCGTCCATCACCAGGATCGGCATGAGGTACTCGAACATGGAACCCGACCACGACCCAAGGACCGGGCCATCCGGGAGAACGACCGACGTTCTACCAAGCCGAAACCAATGATTTGGGGGAACGTCGTTTTTTGCAATGGCAAACAGGCTGGCAAGGCGGGCCTCCGATGCCAGCAGATCATAGCAGCTTTTGTCCAGGCTCCGATCATCGGCGGAAAAGCCGATGGACAGCAGCTTTCGTTCAGGGTCCAGCAGAAAGGCGAAATCCATGGCCAGTGCCATCGTACGAGCCTGTTCGGCAAGCGCATGAAGCCGAGGGGCCAGCCCTTCAAGCGGAGTGGCCATCGCGGCCTCGGCGCGTTGCGCAAGGGTGCCGAGCCAGTAGCGCGCCTCCTCCCGGTCTGAGCCATTGGCCAGACCGTCTGCTGTCTTACGCGACAGATGCAGAATGCCCGCCCAGTCCGGTCCATCGCCGGGGGCGGTAATCGCTTCTGCAATCTGAGCAAGACGGTCGTCGGCAGCCGCGCTCTCACCCCATGCAAGGCGGACAAGATCGAGGCTGTCCATCAGCCCGCGCCGATCATCCTGCGTGGGTCCCTGCCCTGCCCATTCCGAGCAGGCCTGCGCCAAAGCAATCAGATGTCCCGCCAGATTACCGCTGTCCACCGTCGAGACATAGCGGGGCAGCAAAACGGTTCCGTCCCGGGTATCGTACCAGTTGAACAGATGACCGTTCAGCTTCTCCAGCGATGCGATGGATGCCAACGTCCTCTCGAGCCGTTCGACGGTATCGGGCAACCCGATCCATCCGAAATCCCGCGCACTGACGCATGACAGCAGGTACAGTCCGATATTTGTTGGCGATGTGCGGGGTGCCGTCAACGGCACCGGTGTTTCCTGATGGTTGTCGGGTGGCAGATGGGAATGATCGGCAGTGACGAACGTCTCGAAATAGCGCCAGGTGCGGCGGGCCACCAGACGCAGGTCGTCGCGCTGCTGCTGCGATAGCGGCGCTGTCGTATGCAGGGAGTCCCGGCCGTTTACTGCGGAAATCACGGGTGCTGCCAGCCAGAACAGGGTGAACGGCAGGACAAGCGGGGAGGATGCGGGTGCTCCAATAAACACGACCGTGCACAAAACGACGGTCAGTGCCAACCCTCCTGCCATACGACGCGTCAGGCCGGCGATCGAAGGTTTTGGGCCGAGCTGATTTCGTGCCGCCGTCGTCCATTCGAGAAGCAACCGGCGCGAGACGTGCATCCGCCAGTTGGCGCGCCAGATCGCATCACACGTACGCCAGGCGGTATCCGGTAGGAATGCCAGATCTAACGCCACGCGGCGAAGCGCAAACAACCCGTCACCGCGCACCTGTCGCAGGTGGCTGCGCCGATCCGGGGCCGGGCCGGATGGAGCCATGCCCAGAACAGCAGGCAGTAGAACCGGCACGGCTATCGTGGTCAGTAGCAGCGCCGTAGCGACAGCCGCCTGCGCAGGAGGCAACAGCCATCCCAGACAGAAAGCCACCAATGTTGCGGGTGCCAGCAAGGACCGGCGCAGCGTGTCGGCGATCTTGATGCGGCCCAACATCGGTGTCGCCCGGTCCATGATGCGGCCCGCCAGTTGCCAATCGCCTCGTGTCCAGCGGTGTTGGCGCAAGGCTGCGAGATCGTGGCGCTCCGGGAACGCCTCAACCAGCTCGATGTCTGAGGCGAGCCCTGCACGGGCGAAGATCCCCTCCAACAGATCGTGGCTCAGCACGGTGTTGGGCGCGATGCGGCCGTGCATCGCCGCCTGGACCGCGTCCACGTCATAAATGCCCTTGCCGGTAAAGGACCCCTGCCCGAACAGATCCTGAAATACATCCGATGCTGCCGACGCGTAGGGGTCCATTCCACCGGATCCTGCTGTCGTGCGCAGGTAGGGTGTTGATATCGGGCCGATCGCAGGCGTCACGCGTGGCTGCAGGATGCCGTATCCGGCGACGACAAGACCATCTTCAATAGAGGGGCGATTGAGGGGATGCCCCATCTTGCCCACCATGCGCGCCACGACGTCACGGGGCATCCGAGTATCTGCGTCCAGTGTGATCACATACCGGACGTCATTCGGAACCACGGCAGATCTCAGAACGAAGCTGGTATCGGTCGCGCCGCGCAACAGGCGGTTCAGCTCCTCCAACTTTCCGCGCTTGCGCTCCCATCCCATCCAGACCCCCTCTGCAGGGTTTAGAAGCCGGCGACGGTGCAGATGCAGGAAGCGCGGGCCTGCGGGGCCCGATGGATAACGGCGGTTCAATTGAGCGATGCCTTCATCGGCCTGTTCAAGCAATGCGGCATCGGTGCATAGAACCTGGGTATCGGCATCGGCACCGTCTGTCAGCAGCGCAAAGGTCAGATCGCCCCCACCGCTGGACAGATAGTGGATTTCAAGGGTCTCGACGTGACGTGCAAGTTCGGTTGCATCAGTCATGATGACGGGTACGACAATCATCGTGCGCAGATGCGAAGGTACGCCCGCCCGAAGATCCAGCCCCGGCAGCAAGGTCGCACCCACGCGGCGCAGCACCATCATATCGACCAAGGTCACCGCAAGGGCGCTGATCGGCACCGCCATTGCCACCAGCCAGAGCCATGCGATGCCGCTTTCAATCCCGACCAGCCAGACCGACGCCAGCAAGAGAATGAATGAGATGATGCCGATCAGTCCCAGATATCCTGGAAGGCCTGATGACAGTATCAGTGCGCGCGAGCGCGAGCCTGCCGGAGTGCGAAAGCCTACGTCACGTTCCATAAGGTGACGGCCACCACCGATAAGGTGCCACCCCGGATCGGAAGCGCGCGTGTCCGATGGCGCGTCCTGCGCACGCGCGATGGCCCGCTCCGCAACCTCGATCTCATCTACGCCACTGCCGCGAGCAATCTCTTCTACCGCACTGCGGTACAGATTGCGGCTGGCGAAATCCATGACAGCGTGCCCAGGATGCCGGCGAAGCCGTGCCTCGACGGGGCTGACCTCCTCGAAGATGTCGTTCCAATCTGTGGCAGACAAATCCCGAAATGCCGTGATCACATTGCGCACCGACACGTTCGACGCCCCCAACCTGTCCTGAGCATGTCGAACCACGTCGGGGATGCTTATCTCTTGCGCGGCCAGGCGCTCCTCTAGCCAGCCCACGGCCGGATTGGTCATCGGATCGACATTGCGCAGCCGCTCGGCGAGCCTTGCGGCAAACAGTTCGGACAATGGCCCGGTCGGTACAGACAACAGCACCTGATGAACCTGACCCGGTGCCAAGATCCGATCGGCCAGATCATCAGCGGCCTTCCGCTCCATGCGCCCGCGCGCCATCTGGTCAGCCAACCTGCGCAGGTTTTCGATAAGGACGATGCGCAAGGTGATCGAGACTGCCCATAGCTCACCGATCGTCAAAGATTGGATTGTCTGATAGGCGGTCAGAAAGCGGACCAAAGTTTTAGCATCAAAGTGGCTATCTGTGTGGGCAACAAACGCCCAGGCTAGTCCAAAGACGCGGGGATATCCTGCGAAGGGTCCGGACTTCAACTTGGGCAAAAGTTTGTAATAGCCGATCGGCAGGTCCGACCTGATGTCCCGGATCTGAGCCTCTACAACATGGACGTTGTCCAGAAGCCACTCAGCTGCGGGCGCCATGGTCAGCCCTTCAGCTGCAGCCAGACCATTTTCCCGGAATGCTCTGCGCAAAGCTTGCGCATTGTCCTCAAGCCGCGCGTGAAGGCCGTAAACGTCTTCGGGTACGCTTGTCACTGCCTGCTCGGCTGCCAAGGTTAGGGCATGCTGCTCAAGACGTTCAATGCCGAATAGGTCAGACCTTACCGGGTTGGGATCAGACCATAATAACGTAGAACGGGTCGATCCAGATTTGCCGATTAGACGGCGGAGCTTGTATCCGTGTCTCTTGAAAAAAGCACTTTTCATGCGTTGGATTACCCAATCTTTAGTTTGAGACCGCATAACAGCGCTGATCTGGAACGAAAAAATAGTCGTATCGAAGATGCAGTTTATGCAACTGCTTCGTAATCAATGCAGGTATCGATTATTGACGACAAGCACTTGTTGCAATTCGTGCAAGATATTTTTGACGACAAAATGCTGCACCTTGAAGAACGCCAACCAGAAAGTCGATATGAGACCGGCTTTTAACACGCTGATGGCTCAAACCGTTCCAAAAATTATTAAGGTGCAGCAATTGTTAGAGGCATGAATTTTGACGCGAGTTGGACACATCTCGCTCGCTCCGTCCAATCGTACAGAACGTTCCAGGCCATATCTCACTCTTTTCAATTTTGCATTTTTAAGTACGTGCAAATTAAGCTTTATATGGTCTTATCGAGATACCTCACCAACGGTGTCTCGGCGTGATAGATCCTGAACTGACTGCAGACCAGCGCTGCTGACGGCGCGACGATTCCATGCCGTGCACCACCGATGCTGCAATCTTCTTTTTATTGCGATCATCCTCTGGTCGGGAGGCAGGTTCGCATATGTCATGCGAAGTCATATATGGTCGGCGCCAACGTCCAGCCCGGTGACGGAGGCCTGTTCTCATCATTAGATCATTTCATTTTACGGAGATGTTCTGACGCTGCGAGGCAGACTCCATAAGCTCAATCCACTAAATACGCGTAACTGGCGGTGATGGATGCTTGCCAAAGCCCTTATTTCGCGAATATGTCGACGCAATAGCGGGGTTCCGCGCAGTAGTTCTTGCCACACGCAAGAACTTGCTCGCGGAAAGAGACTTTTTCCGATTGAGCTAATAATGCGTCGAGCAAGATCGCATAACCCCTCTGAACCAAGAGCAGCAGGGACGGGATCAAAATGCCGACACTCAGAGGGTCGAATGCTGATGACACGATGCGGGGCACGACACAATCAGACGTAGTCTGGGGCCTTGAAGGGCTGGATACGTTCTACTGGCAGGCGGGAACGGGGAACGACACGTACCATGGCGGCACCGGTACTGAGCGGTACGATGCTAATCCTTATACGCCAGGCAACCCCGGCGGCGACAAGCTGATCCTCGAAGGATCCGTGGGTGCTCGGATTGATATGCGCACGACAGACGCCGGCGTGGTTCAGATTGGAAGCGAACGTCTGGAATTTACAGGCATCGAGCGTATTCAAGGCACTTCTGGAAACGATGTTGTCTATGCAACGAACGCAGCGATGAATACTGCCGGTGGCGGAATATCCGGCCATGGCGTGTCGATGTTTACCGGTGCTGGCAATGATCTGATCTCGGGATCGCAGTTTGACGATGTTATCGACGGCGGTGCTGGTAACGATACGATCAGCGGCGACAAGGGAAACGACTTCATTCACTCCAATACTGGTAATGATCTGATCAATGGCGGCGCCGGAGACGAGAATATCCGGTGGGGCAATGGCGATGCCAACCACAACCCCGGCAATGACACGATCGACGGCGGTGCTGGTAACGACCTCATCAACATCTGGATCAAACGCGGCGACATTTACTCCAACAATGACACCGTTGGTATCGACGGTGTCAGCGTCACGGTTGATCGTGTCCTGTCCGACGGAGCGTTTTCGGGCAATGCCAGCACCAGTATCGGCGGAACTGCCGCCCTGCGCTTCGACAACTTCGAACTTGGCTGGACCCATGCGGGTAACGACGTCATCGACGCGTCGCGCGCTGTGATCTCAAGCTCAGGAAACGGCATCAACTTCAATACACGGTGGGGCCATGACCGTCTGGTGGGTAGCAGCGGTCGCGATACGTTGGACGGATCCATGGGACGTGACACGGTTCAGGGCGGCAATGGCAATGACCGTATCTGGATTGGTGACGGAAACAGAGGTGACGGCGCTCGTGACGTCCTGATGTTTCGGTCAGGCGACGATGCGGATATCGTCTATGGGTTCGAGAGCAGCCGCGATGCCCTGGACCTCGGCGGTAGAAGTTACAGCGCCACAGAGGTCCGTGATGGAACGCTCCTCAACTTCGGTGGCGGTGATTCAGTTCTCTTGAACGGGGTCTTCGACTTTATCTGAACTTGCTCATCTTCGATCTGCGCATCGATTTGTCAAATGTGGGTCGGTGCACGCTTGAAGGGTTCGGCCCACACTTATTGCGCCGTGTAGGCCTTCGCAAAAAAAGGGGGTGTGTTCCAAGGCGGTCAAGTTACGGGTCGTTAGTATAGCCTACGTGTTCCATCCCGGATGATCACATAGACCCTCGCCGGACCGCGTTCTTCGTGGCAAGATCGATCCTGGCCGAGTTTCGGGACGGGAGGCGAGGATGCTGATCTCTCTTCACAAGCAGGCAGCGACGACACCGAAGATACGAGCTGCGATCCAGGCAAGCACTGAGCCGGCCTGGAGGGTGGCGGAGCGCTATGGCATCTCCATGCAGACCGTCTGGAAGTGGCGGAGCCGGGACAGCGTGCATGACCGAAGCCACACGCCGCACAGGCTTCAGTCGACGCTCACGCCCGCGCAAGAAGCTGTGGCAGTGGCACTGCGCAAGTCGCTGCTGTTACCGCTGGATGACCTGCTATCGGTGGTGCGGGAGTTCCTGAACCCGCATGTTTCGCGTTCCGGGCTGGACCGCTGCCTGCGCCGGCATGGCGTGGGCAACCTGCGCGCCTTGAAGCCTGCTCTGCCACGGCCTGCACACGGGGCCTTCAAGACCTACGAGCCGGGCTACTTGCATGTCGACGTGAAATACCTGCCGCAGATGGCCGACGAGAGCCGCCGCCGGTATCTGTTCGTGGCCATCGACCGCGCCACGCGATGGGTCTTCGTGCGCATTTACCCAGCCAAGACTGCTGCCAACGCCCGCCGTTTTCTGCGCGATCTGGAACGCGCCGCGCCGATGACGATCACCCGTGTGCTCACCGAGCGAGCCATCGAAGGCGCCATTGGGCCGAGCCCGATGGCGAGCGGCAAGGAGTTCACCGATCGTCTGTTCGGACTTCGCCGCCGGGGGCCCACCGGCAACCACGATTTCGACCGCCTCTGCGCCGACCTCGGTATCGAGCATCGCCTGGCCCCGCCGATGCACCCGCAAACCAATGGTATGGTCGAACGCTTCAATGGCCGGATCGAGGACGTCCTGCAGAGCCACCGCTTCCGCAGCGGCGAGGATCTCGAACAGACCATCCTGCGCTACGTCCGGCTCTACAACGGTCAGCTCCCGCAATCAGTGCTGAAGGGCCGAACGCCCGTCGATGCGCTCAAGGACTGGCAAAAACAAAGGCCGGACCTGTTCAGGAAGAGGCCGTATAATCACGTGGGATGTGACAGGTAACGAAATGTCGAGTAAACTGTGCAATGTCCGGACCATTTGATCAGCCCCCCGCGACTTGAATCAGGAGCAGCGCCACGACGCCCAGAACGCCCCCCCAGAGCCAGCAAGCCCCCCAATGACGGCCAAACCTCGTCGGAAGTTCTGGAAGGCCTCCTTGCGGCCTCTGAAACTCTCCAGGTGCAGGTCGGCGACGGCACTGATCTGGTCCTCCAGCACTCTTACGTTCTTTCCTGCGGCCTCCTGAGCGGCTGTGACGCTGTCGCGGTGCATGCGGCGGGACATCTCGGCCGCGGTGCTGGCGATCTGCCGGTTCTGCTCCAGGGCGTCGATGGTGATCTTGTGCACCGAGGCCCTGCGGCCTCGGCCTTGGTGGTCGCGGTGGCGGTGAGGTTGACCACGTCCTGGCGCAGGAGCCGCACCTGGTCGGTCAGGTCGGCAATCAGTTTGAATGGGGATTTGGTGGGGTACTCATTTTGCCTCCAGCTTTTTGACCAACGAAAAGCGCCGTTCTGCATAGCCTCTGACAGCATCCTTGGCCTGCCCCTATCGGGTGGTCCGGTTTCAGTCTTAGTGCATTTCGGGTCTTGGCGCTACAGCTGGGGTGGCCGGCGAAGCGGCTCCGGATGGCGAAGCCGGCCACTGGATGGCCTCGGGAGCTGGCGGGCGATACCCCAGTGATGAGTGCGGGCGCTTGGTGTTGTAATGGCGGCGCCAGCTCTCGATGATAATCTTCGCCTCAGCGAGGCTGTAGAAGATCTCCCCGTTCAGCAGCTCGTCGCGGAGCTTGGAATTGAAGCTCTCACAGTAACCGTTCTCCCAGGGGGACCCCGGCTCGATGTAGGCGGTCTTCGCGCCGACGGCGACGATCCATTCCCGCACCGCCTTTGCGATGAACTCCGGGCCATTGTCGGACCGTATATGATCCGGCACACCGCGCAGGATGAAGAGATCGGACAAGACGTCGATGACGTCGGTCGATCGGAGCCTCCGGTCGACCCGGATTGCCAGGCACTCCCGGCTGAACTCGTCGATGAGATTGAGCATGCGGAACTTCCTTCCATCGTGGGTCCGGGCTTCGACGAAGTCGTAGGACCAGACATGGTTCGAACGCTCTGGCCGCAGACGGATGCATGACCCGTCGTTCAGCCAGAGCCGACCCTTCCTTGGTTGCTTTTGTGGCACCTTCAGCCCCTCCCGCCGCCGTCGGACGCATGCGTCCGACCCCTCGACCCGTTTCACGTTCACCGCCCAACCGGCCTCGCGCAGAAGGGCGTCGCCGGTGGTCGCTCGGACCAGTGGCGCAACCACCGGCAACTCCGGCGGTATCCGTAGCGCCCATATTGCGAGGCGAGCGTGATGATGTCGGCCGTCAGGACGTTTTCATCGGCCCGTCCGCTCGGCACTTTCCGCTGTGTCGAGCGATGCTGCCCGAGCACGCGACAGGCGAGCCGTTCCGAGATCCGGAGCTTCTGCCTGACATGCTCGATGCAAGCACGGCGGCGGGCGGGGCTCAGAAGTTTCCCGATGCGTTCGGCCCATGGGCCTCACCCCGAAGGATGAGCTTCTCGAGCGTCAGGTCAGAGACGGCCTTCCGGAGCCGCTCATTCTCCTTCTCCAGCTCCTTCAATCGCTTCACTTGGTCGGTTTTCAGCCCACCGAACTCCTTGCGCCACCGATAGTAGGTGAACTGCGTCACGCTGATCGACCGCACGGCTTCGGCCACCGACTGGCCTTGCGACACCAACACGTCAACCTGCCGGAGCTTGGCGACGATCTCCTCCGGCTTGTGCTTTTTCTGGGGCATTCCTGCATCCTCCAAATGGCTTAAAAGCCATACCTTAGGGAGGACCACTTTTCAGGGGGCAGACCACCCTGAACGGTGAACTTTGGCCGTCTGTTGCTGATCCGCTTAGCACCAATTGCCAGTATGGCAGGTTATTGCTGCGGCGCAGCAATTTTCTTGGAACTTTTGCCCCTCTGTGCTATTCTAGCTGCGAACTTCGATCAAATTCTAATGGTATTTCTACCGACCAAGAGGGCTTGCAGGTGATCAACTTCAGCAGTGCGGATGCTGTCCGCGCATCGGAAGCATCCGGTCTGCAGCGTAGCAAGCCGTTAGTCTTCCAGAGTACACGTTGCGCATCTTCACCGAAGATCCCCTGTGCACCTGTCGGAAAGGTCGCCAAGCGGAGCTTGGACATTACCTTGGTTCTTTTGGCTCTACCTCTTGTGGCGCTTCTGATGCTGGGTCTGGCCCTAATGGTCAAGCGGTCTGGCAAGGGGCCGGTGCTCTATGGTCACCGCCGGGTCGGCTTTGGCGGGCGGGAGTTTAAATGCTGGAAGTTTCGAACCATGGTCGTCAACGGCGATGACGTGTTGGAGCAGCACTTCCAAGAGCATCCGTCCGACCGGGCCATCTGGAACACGCAACGCAAACTTACCAATGACCCGCGCGTCACGCCGATTGGCGCCGTCCTTCGCAAGCTGAGCCTTGATGAATTGCCCCAACTGCTGAACGTCCTCAGCGGCGAAATGAGCCTGGTTGGTCCGCGCCCTGTCGTGCAGGATGAACTGGAAAATTACGGCAGCACTGCCCGGTTCTATCTGGCAGCCCGCCCAGGTCTGACAGGCCTGTGGCAGGTTAGTGGACGCAGCGATACGACCTATGCAGAGCGTGTTCGCTTGGACCGCCATTATGTCTCACGTTGGTCTTTTTTTAGAGACGTACGGATCATCGCGATGACAGTCCCCGCCCTTCTGACGTCAAAGGGCGCGCGCTAGTGACGCATGAACACGGCAAAAAGCCCCACCTTGGCGGGACTTCTTAACTGGCGTGGGTGGTGACCTGATACTCATGCACTCTGGAAAAAGGATCTGAGTCGCTGGAGTTTTCGACGGTTCCGAAGAAGGGCATACAATTGGAAGTGCCGTACAGCCTACGCGCTCTTTCGCATCAGCTTATACCCCGATGCTTTACTACTGCAGGAGACGCTAAGGTCTTTGCCAAGAGGAGGGATCTGGCCAAGCCGCAATAGCCGGTTGATAGAGATCGATCCGTTAACGTCGCAGTATAGAAGACAGTGCCAGTTACGTGCCGCAGCCTATCTTTGGATGCACGACGCCAGCTTTCCAGAGAACCGCACCCTATAAAGCATTTGGCGTGACGAAAGGCAGGGCGATCGTTGTACGCTCATAGCCGTGCACCTGAGCGCCGCGCTGGCGGCATCGGGTCAGATGGCAGATTGTTCGTGCCGTAACAGGCCCTCGTTTGGTTCGGCAGCCGGGTTCTTGGAACAAGAGAATTGGAATGACCGCAGGCCGGGCTAACAAGGTTACGCTCTAGGTGGGGGGTGGAGCTGGGTTCTTACCAGCCAATGGGACGAAGACCGGGCGATCCGTGTCCGAGGACTAAATCAGGTCCAGCCGTCAACGAGCGTTTTCCATTGGCCGAGCAAAGCAGCTGCATTGTAATCGCCTTGCCGTTCGCGCTCCACCGCAGCGACAGAGATCATCATTGCCACACTTTGGTTGTCCATCGCTCCTGGGCAAGTAAGTGTGGCGCGCAGGATGTTCAGCAGAACGCGCTCTGCCGCTGCACGCTGTTCAATCTCGCCCAGAAACTCCTCATCGGTATGCACGGTCATTCCGGATTTTATATCACTGATTTTGCATGCAACCAAATGTCTGCACCTACGCTAAATCCCCATACACTGCCGAGGGTTTCACAAGCCAAACGCTTATGTTTTGATTTTCGTATCACCCCGGCAAGAGAACGAAGGTCCTGGAGGCGGACTTCTTCGTGGATTAGGTGCAAGTTCCAAACGTCGACGAGATGGACAATAAGGGATTGCCACGCACACCGCCTGGCGCGGCCTCCAGCAATGCATCCTCGAGGCCCCGAACCCGGTCAAGGACGGCTCGGACATTTTAGCCGACCTGGTTAACGATCACGCGGCCACAGGCTATTTCGATGGCTCTCTTGGCGGAGAGAAGGCCGGGATGGTCCTGACATGGATCTCCAGATGAAATTTCCGCCGGCGTGAAAGGAGGTGAGATAACCCCCTCAAGAGCTCAGCAGACGAACGTCTTCTAGGCTAGGCCCTAAAGCATGACTGATCACGCTGTAGAGCTTTCTGTCGACCTCGCCGCTGCCGGTCATAGTCATCACCGGGGCCGTCATCATAGTCTGCGTACTGCTGTCTTGGCGCGGTCTGGTGGGCGAGTTCTATGCCTCGCGGATCGGTCGCAGCCCAAGGCTTCAAGTCCGACACCTACCCCGGTGGCCATGGGCCATCCCGTTTATTGGGCGGGCCCTGCAGATGCAGCTCCTTCTCTCTTACCGACCTCGAGAACCACTGCCCACGAGCGATTAGCCGCCACAGCATTTCTCAGTGGGAACTGTAGAGCTATGAAATCCTTTTTCTCTCATATACCCATACCGTTATAACGATGAGAATTTAAGTATGAACATATCACGATTTGACCCGGTGGTTCTCGTTGTCGAGGATCAGGGCCTTTTGCGCATGACGGCTGTCTCGATCATGGAAGATGCAGGGTTCGAGACGATAGAGGCCAAGAACGCGGAAGAAGCCTTGATTTTGCTAAGACGCTATCCTGACATTCTGGTCGTGTTCACGGATATCGACTTGAGCGCTGAGAAAGACGGGATCTGGCTTGCCGAACAGATCAACAAGGAATGGCCGAAAATCGATGTCATCGTAACGTCGGCATACCCAAGACCAAGAAGCTACAATCCTGACAACGTCATCGCCTACTACGAGAAGCCTTACACCGAGAAAGATCTAATCAATCAGATCCAGAAGGCGGTTTTTGGGTCGAGGCGTTTGGTCGCTCCATTGCCGAGCTCGTAACGGCACCGGACGTCGGCAGGTTACAGCTGTCGTTGCGAACCTTGGTGGTCCCGCGCTGATTTCAGGCTGATGGAGATGGTGATGCACGACGACCAAATGTACCGCGCCAATCGGTAAGTGACACAACCTTACAGACTGTGTTCACTGCACTGTCTGCAAGCCACCGCGTCGGCCAGTCTGGCCCGGAAGCGATGTAGCAGGACAGGCACCCGTACTTATGCGGGTTCATTTTATCGAGTTCGTTCCCACATTCATCGCAGAACCGGTAAGCGCACATCCGCCGAGAATCTCCATTTTGAGCAACTTCTTGCTTAACGCAGCTTTACTAACGGATCCATAATTATACTGCACAAATGTGGCCGGAGTGTCTGAGTGGGTAAGTTTGTCACAGAATTTAGGCAGGTACGCGGTGATACGATCCAAGACTCACGATCACTAGCTTACGATGGCGGCCAAGCCGCGGACCCAGAGGAAGCGGATCGGGCAAAGCTCGTTGCGTGTGGCAATTCGCCTCCAGTTCTGCAGTAAGGGTTAAAGTTGAGGCGGCTATGACAGGCACCGTGGTTGCAGTTGCGAAGGCCAAGGGGCATCGCTTCTCAAAAAATCTGGCACTCCTCTCTCTCCCGGAGGGAGCCGTTCTGCGTATCGGTCCTGATGTGCAGTTGGTCGTGACGGGCTTGAGAAACCCCTGCTCACAGATCGACAAATTCCAGAAAGGTCTCATGAAGGCGGTTCTCGACAAGGGCGCAGACGGACGTCTTGTCCGAAAGACCGGGATCATGGCGGCCGTCAAAGCTGGCGGCGTTGTCAGAAAAGAGGACGAGATCGAGGTGATATACCCACCCCTGCCCTACAAACCGCTGAAGCCTCTTTGAAGTTGCCCGGGCACAACGTCGCCGGGATTGAGGAACGGCATTAGAACTGTCGATCGGACAGCATCCTTGTTTGCGCCTGAAACCTCACTGCTATCATCTGTCTAGATGGCGCCGTAGTAACGGCAATACGAAGCGGGTTGGATAATGTGAACGCAGATTGCTGTTCTTTTGGCTCTCGTGATGACCACCGGATGCGCGGCTGGTTCTGGTGCAGTGGTTCAGAGCGCCGGTCCCAACGATCTCCTGAAGCTTTGCGAAGGCCCGGGCCTCGGCCACGCCATCATAATCGGCCTGCCCGACGGAACGCGCCTCACCCGTCGGAGCTGCCTGACGAATGACGGTAAGGTCTGGTGTCGGATCTCGCTTGCCGACAGGCCGAGTGTATCGGGCTACGTTTCAGCGGAGTATCTGGCGCCACGCTGACGGAGATACTTGCCCATCGCTGACGACAGAGGAAGCGTATCCGATCATGACCTCGACCTCCGCAATGAGCGAGCACGCGACATGTTTGGACTGATGCGGCCTGATAAGGTGATCATTCCCGATCGCATCCGCCCGGTCGCGGATGGTAGCAAGCTAAAGTCAGATCCGGCAAAGCGTTCAGACATCCTGGACGTGGGCCAGAGTTGATACGCTATCTCTGGCGTGAGACCGGATCGCCATTCCACGGCGGTGAGCTGATCCCGCCGTGTCAGGCGCGAAACAATGATCCGGAAACGTCAGAGTGCGGCCTCCGGCACCGTCGGGGTTCGGAGGATCAGCTTGAAGTCTCCACCTGTCCATCCTGATTCACCGGTCTCGCCAGACCATCAAGTTCCCTGCGCAGCGCATCCGCCTGTCTGTCCGTAATCTGGCAGGCAGAGTTGACCTGATCGGAAACAGCCCAGACTGAAGCCTGCAACGCTTGACCGGCAGGCGTCAGCTCGACAAGGACCCGGCGTTTATCCAGCAGGTCACTCTTCCTCGCGATCAGCCCGGACTGCTCCATGCGCTTGAGGAGAGGCGTGGTCGTGCCGGTATCAAGGCCAAGCTTGGCGCCAATCTTGCCCACCAAACCCGGAGACGTTTCGAGCAGCTCGAGGATCACCAGGTATTGTGGGAAGGTCAGACCAAGCGGCTCCAGGAATGGCCTGTGCATCCGCATGATCCGGTTCGCCGCCCCGTAGAGTGCGAACGATAGCTGCTTGTCGACTTGGCGGCGGGAGTCGCTTTTCCGACTCATTGGATCCTAGACTTAAAATGATGAGGTGTTTTTCGATATGACAGCGTTCCATGCCTGGTCGAAGCCTTCTCTCTGGATCTGTATGATGAGCATTGGAATGCAACGCATCCATCTTGCGGACGGCGACCAAGGGCACAGTCTCAGATCTCTGTTCGGACGGAGATCTGCCCCCGTAGCGGAGCGGGAGCCCGAAAGGCGAGGCCCATCTCTGCTACCGTCAGATCGCCGCGCGCCACATCCGATACCGCCCCTGCCCGGTCATCTCCCGGATCAGACCCTGTTCCTCCATCCAGGCGAGGTTACGCTGAACGGCCGCGCGACTGGCGCCGGTCAGGGCCTCAGCCATCGGGGCGGAGATGAGCGGCCATTCGGTCAGTACGGCGCGCAAGGCCGGGGGCGTGCGACCCGACAGCGGGATCATTGCAACCTTCGCCCTCTCGGCCCAAACCTCGATATCATCAAGATGGCGCATCGCGGTCAGACATGCCGTCTCCATCCCGGCGAGCCACCGCGCCAGACGCTCAGCAGGCGAGCCGCCAGCACGCAGCCCCCCTGCCCCGCCCATGGCGAGAGGCGCAAAGACCGCACCCTTACCGTCGCTGGCTGCGATGCGTGCGGCGGTGACCGCCTTTTCGATCTGATCGCCCTGCTGCCCGAGCCCAGCAAGGCTCCAGAGGTGAAAGCCCATGCAAGCGCGGGTGATCGGGTGCAGAGCCACGGCTTGCGCCATCAGGTCAAGCCAACCCCCTGCGCGATCCGCGAAGGGCTCCGCATCAGCCTCCATGTTCTCCGGGTCGCGGCGGTCGAGAAAGGCGGACAGGTCCCCTTCCGGACCGGGCCCGCCTGCCAGTCGGCGCACTGCCCACCCGACACCCGAGAGCACCCCGGTATCGTCCTGCACGCCAGACAGGCGCAGCGAGATCCACAGTGCCAGCCGGTCTGCCCCAATGCGATCACCGACAAACCAGCTCAGATCGGCTGCCTCAAGCAGCGCCAACCTATGCCGCCAGCCCTTCGGGCCACGCCGCAGCCGATCGTCCAGTGCCCCGAGCCTGCTCGCAACGTGGGCAAGACGAGCTGCACTGGCCGCCTCTGCCGACCGCCAGTCATCGATGACCTTGATCTCACGGGGTTCAGCCCGTGGCCCGGGCGGCAGGTCGTCGGGCTCGTCGTCGATCGGACCGGGCAGAAACCACAGGTCGCCCTCGGATGTCTCATCGACCTCTTCGACGGTCGCAAGAGCGTCTCCAAAATAACCAGATGAAGTAGGTGCTTGGGTCTTCATAAGTGCAGAATACACACCTTTTGCATCTTACCTAAGGGTCTAATTTTGAGGTGTCAGCCGCCCCTGTGGAGCCTGCCTGCGCAATGTCCTCGAATAGCTCTCTGGATGTGCTCGTAGGGTGAAAACCCCGGGATTTTTCCGCAGCAGCGCCACAAAATCGACCATTGCATCTGTTTGCAAACGGTCGTTTATTGACATCTACATGTTATGAAAGATGTCCCTCCATGCCGCTGATTGGCTATGCCCGTGTCTCTACGGATGATCAGACAATGCTGCCGCAAGCCCAGGCTCTAAAGGCCGCAGGCTGCTCAGTCATTCGCGAGGAGCACGGCTCCGGTGGCAGTCGTGCCCGCCCCGTCCTGACGAGCGTCCTGGACGGTATCCGTAAGGGAGATACGCTGGTCGTCGTTCGGATCGACCGACTGGCTCGGTCCCTCTCGCATCTGCTGGAGATCATCGAGCAACTCGAAGCAAAGGGCGCGTTCTTTCGCTCGATCGAGGATCCGATCGATACGGCATCGCCCCAGGGCAAGTTCACGCTCCAGGTGCTGGGGGCTGCGGCCGAGTTCGAGCGGGCATTGATACGCGAACGGACCAAAGCGGGACTGGCCAGCGCACGTCTCGAAGGGCGGATCGGCGGAAATCCCGGTCTGCGTGCCCGAAACCCGGAGGCGCTTCGCAAGGTACGCCTGGCGCGGCATGATGGCTATATGGAGCGCGTTGCCCAGACCGCAGGGGACTGGGTTCCCCATGTCCGCAGGCTGCGCCCACACATGGCCTGGGAGGATATCCTGCGGATCATCAATGCATCCCTGCCCCAGAACCGACAATGGACGCAGCCGCGGCTCCTGAGGGCTGTGCGGGCCTATGTTCGGGACGGCTTCCTGCCCGAAGAGGTGCTTGAGCGTGCCGCCCGGCGGGTTGGCGATGACCGTCTGCCGGCGATCGTGGCTGCGATAAAGGGGGCTGACCCACAGATCACACTCCAGGCCATCTGCGATCGCCTGGAGGCGATGCGGGAGCGCACCCCCCGCGGGCGGACGACCTGGCAACCCTCGTCGGTCAAGATGCTGCTGGCACAGGCTGAGAAGCTGGGGATGCTGTCCGAGAAAGCGATCAAGCGAACGGATTAACTAGGCGCAGTTGTCCTTCGACCAACAGCCCCGCATGCATGTCTTCAGTCCAAAGGGTAGTGCAGCCGGCGATCAGGGCCGCTGCAACGATCATCGCGTCATACACCGAAAACCCGTAACGCTCAGCCAGCGCGCGACCGACCTCATGAGTGCGCAAGGTCACATCCTCAACCGAGCAAAGCGCCCGGACTCCTGCTAGAAAACTGGCAGTTTCATCCCAGTCAAGTCCAGCCTTACGACGGCAGTTTACCATTGCCTCGTTCAACACCTGCACGCTGATGCGCGGGCCCCGCGCTAGAATTGCTTCGGCCTGGTCGGCCTTGAGGCCGTCGTGTAGCAGGTAAAGAACGACATTCGTATCGACGAACTCACCGCTCATGTGCAGCGTCGCGACCTAGCCGTTCGGTCGCAGCCAGCCTGCCGCGAAAGCGCCGTAAACCCTCTAACACCTCATCGGCGCGGGGTAGGCGCTCAATTTTAAGTGGGCCGTCGTTCTGCACTAGGTCGATCTGATCGCCCTCTTTCAGACCCATTTCCCGCACAAGCTCCGCAGGTAGGCGAACGGCCAACGAGTTTCCCCATTTTGCAATCTGCATTTCTGCCTCCAGCGCGATGTATATCCACATTAGAATGTAGATCATATGTGTTCCGCGCGCAAGTGGCAGGACTGGGCCAGGTCGCGGCGACGACACTCCCTTTCCCGAACTCAGACATGTCGAAATCTATTGCAGGAATCGATAGACTGGGTTTTACATACGGAACAAAGAGAATAAGTCGCCAAAAAGCGTAACACGACAGGCAGATTCGGCATGAGAACTAAAGAACGGATCGACCAGCTGGTTGGCGACCACGCTGTACGCCTATCAGAGCGACTGCAAGCGCATCGCGCTCAACTGTTCCCACCTGATGCCCGTCGGGAGTTGCGTAAGTTTACCTCAGGAGAGGTTGCAGACCTCCTTGGAGTCAAGGATGCGTATCTTCGCAAGTTAAACTTGGACGGGCGCGGCCCTTCGCCCGAAACGCGGGCTGGGGGGCGGCGCTATTACTCGCCCGCCGACATTCAAGCACTACGCGAAATGCTCGAAAAAGGGGCAAAAAGTCCCGGAACATACTTGCCCGGAAGGCGCACGGGTGACCACATGCAGGTCATTGCAGTAATCAACTTCAAGGGCGGGTCAGGGAAGACCACGACTGCCGCGCATCTGGCGCAAAAGCTGGCACTTGATGGATACCGAGTGCTTGGCATTGATCTCGACCCGCAGGCCAGTCTTTCAGCGCTCCACGGCTTCCAGCCTGAATTTGATTTGCTTGACGGTGGCACCCTTTACGACTCCATCCGGTATGACGATCCAGTGCCCCTGCGTCGCGTGATCCAGCAAACGTATTTCACCAACCTAGATCTTATTCCGGGCAATCTTGACCTGATGGAATTCGAACACGATACGCCTCGAGCGTTAATGGAACGTTCAGGCAATCTCTTCTTTACGCGCATCGGCGACAAGCTGGCTGAGGTACAGGACGATTACGATGTCGTTGTGATCGACTGTCCGCCGCAACTTGGTTTTTTGACCATGTCTGCGCTGTCAGCGGCAACCGCCATTCTTGTGACAGTGCACCCGCAAATGCTGGATGTTATGTCGATGTGTCAATTCCTGTTAATGACATCAAACCTGCTTGGCGTTGTGGCCGAAGCGGGTGGGGATATGAACTATGACTGGTTGCGCTATGTCGTAACTCGGTACGAGCCCGGCGATGGCCCGCAAAATCAGATGGTTAGTTTTATGCGGTCGTTGTTTGGTGACCACGTACTGAACCATCCGGTACTAAAATCGACGGCTATTTCGGATGCGGGCATTACCAAACAAACCCTATACGAGGTCGAGAAAAGCCAGTTCACGCGCGGCACGTATGAGCGTGCGATGGAGAGCCTAAATTCCGTAAATGGCGAGATCGAAGGCCTGATACAGGCTGCATGGGGCCGGGGAGGACGCTGATGGCACGTAAAAATCTACTCAAGGATCTGATGGCCCAGGGACCTACAGGTCAGGAACCAATAGCGACAGCATCCCCGCGCTCGCAGCGAGGGGCGATCGGTGCAGTCAGCCAGTCTATCGCTGACTTAAAATCTCGTGCGCTGGTCGAAGTTCCGGCCGAGATGATCGACATGGCGGGCCTCAGCGATCGGCTGGACACAGACCCCGAAGGCATCGAAGCCCTTAAGGTCTCACTGTCGGAATACGGGCAACAGGTGCCGGTTCTACTCCGCCAAAGCGCGACGCAAGAAGGGCGCTTCGACATAGTTTTCGGCCGGAGGCGTGTACAAGCCCTGAAAGAGCTGGGGCTGCCGGTCAAGGCGATGATCCGCACGCTGAACGACCACGATCTGGTCATTGCTCAAGGTCAAGAAAACACTGCGCGTAAGGATCTAAGCTTTATCGAGAAGGCGAATTTCGCCGCACAGATGCAGCAGGGTGGTTTCGACCGCAAGGTAATTTGCGACGCCCTGACGGTTGATAAAACACTATTATCCCGAATGCTGTCGATCGTTGATGCCCTGCCAGAGGGGTTAATTCGCGCCATTGGCGCCGCACCGAATGCAGGGCGGGACCGTTGGCTGGCACTGGCTGATAAGGCCCGAGGTCATTCACCTGAAGCCCTGATTGCCGCAGCCAAAGGGCCGGATTCTGACGCACGCTTTCTCGCCGTGTTGGCACAATTGGCACCGCCGAAGCAGGCACCCAACACGCGTGCCCTGCAATCAGCAGACGGAAGCGCACTCGGTCATGCTGCGAAACTAAAAGGAAAAGTTGTGATCGAACTGTCCGGCCAAGGCCAAGAGTTTGCTGACTGGTTGGTCGATCACATCGAAGACCTTCACCGAGATTGGTCAAACAAGAACCAATAGCGGCGCGAAGACGAGCAGGAATCATCAAGGAGGCACGACGGGAAAGACCAAAAGAAAAGCCCCCCAGGACATACATCCCGAAGGGCCGCTTCTCGAACTCGCACCTCGAACATAGCGGCTTTGGTTGACAGCTGTCAACAACGTCTTGTCGGGCGACCTCTGGTTCATACCCTGTGATAATCACATGAGACACATTTCAATGACGCCCTTTGGGCGGCAGCCGGTAACGGCTGGCCTACTTGCAGCGCATGCACTGGCCGAGGCGCCTACTCAAGTACAAGCATGCGATAAGTGGGCTCTGCTGCGTGACCTGACCGCCGCAAGAAAGTCGTTTAATTTAAGCGATCGCGATCTTGTTGTACTGGCAGCGCTGCTATCTTGTCACCCGGGGACGCATCTCGCCGATGACACAGCACTTATCGTATTCCCTTCCAACGCGACGCTGTCAAACAGAGCCCACGGCATGCCAGAAAGCACGTTGCGCCGTCACTTGGCGACGTTGGTGCAATCTGGCCTGATCCTGAGGCGAGATAGCCCAAATGGTAAACGCTATGCACGCCGAGGCGCATCAGGCCAGATTGACCGTGCTTTTGGTTTCGACCTACGCCCTCTAGCGCTACGCGCTGCAGACATCACGATGAGAGCTGAAGAGGAACGCAATGCAGCATATGAACTCCGCTGTAAGCGTGAATCAGTGGTTATCAGCCTTCGCGACTTGTCTAAGCTTATGGCGTGGGGCGTAGAGCACATAACTACAGACTGGGCTAGCTTGCAGGAGAGTTGGTCGGATCTCCAACGCTGCCTCCGACGTAAGCTTGACATGTCGCAGCTGCAGAATCTAGAGCAAGGGATTCGCCTGCTAACTGCTAAAATTTATGCCCTTATCGCGCCGGTTGAAGCTGATGAAACATCAAAAATGAGCGTCAATGCCAGCCATTTTGAGCGGCACCATCAGAGTTCAAATAAAGATTGCTTAGAATCTGAAAATGGCAATGAAGTGGAGCACCACTCACCGCAGACCATACCGCTTGGACTTGTACTGAAAGCAACACCAAGTATCTGTGATTACGCTCCCGATGCCATTCGGACATGGGAAAGCCTAGTGGAAGCTGCTGACATTGTACGACCAATGCTGGGCATTACGATGGACACTTGGCAACGAGCGTGTCGCATCATGGGGCCAGAATGCGCAGCTGTCACAATGGCATGCATTTTGCAACGCCATGGCACTATTCTTCGACCTGGCGGATATCTCCGTAGCCTGACGGATAAAGCTGAGGGAAAAGGATTCTCTCCAGGCCCGATGGTCATGGCCTTACTGCGCTGTGACAACCACCGAGAAGTGTGAAAGTTGACAGCTGTCAACTTTGCCAGCATCGCTTACAGAATAACAGTTTGTCTTACCCACGCCTAAAATAAATGGCCTATCTTTCAACCGAACATCCAGTTCCCATCCAGCCAATATGCCTTCTGTTGGAAACCTCTAGCGCAGCAAAGTCCAAGATGACTGATCTCAAATGGTTAAACCCACCCGAGAACGTAACTCAGGACGGTGACGTGCTCAGGGTCACCACCGGGGACAAGACCGATTTCTGGCGCGGAACATTTTACGGCTTCTACCGCGACAACGGCCATTTCCTCTATCAGCGCGTCGAGGGTGACTTCACAGCGGAGGTGAGTGTGGGCGGCGACTACAGGGTGCTCTATGATCAGGCAGGGCTCATGATCCGGCTTAGCGAGAGCCACTGGATCAAGGCGGGCATCGAACACACGGACGGAAAGAACTATTTCTCGGTCGTCGTGACCAACACCATGTCGAATTGGTCGCTTGTCGAGGTTCCTGGTGACACGACCGATATCCGCATTCGTCTGACACGCCATGCCGAAGCCATCCGGGTTCAGTATTTCGATCCGCTGGAAGAAGCGTTCGTCCCTGTTCGGCTCGCGTACTTTCCGCCGACCGTTGCAGTCGATGTCGGGATGATGTGCTGTTCGCCGCAGCGTTCCGGCTTCGAAGCCACCTTCAAAGGTTTCCGTGTCGGAGAGGCTATTTCACGCGATTTGCACGCTTGACCGTCGTGGGCAACCGACGGTCGAACGCTGCGAGCATGTTCCTCATCAACTGATTTGAATACGATCACGCATCAAACTAATGACAGTCTTCTCCTCATAACTGCCGTAAGCCTATAGTCTTCGAAAGGCTGCTATGTGGGACGAAACTGTCAATAGCTTGCGGTCGGGAAGGCGATGAAGACCCGCCCGAACTGTTATCATCCCCTCAGGCTGTGTGTCGCATTCGGGAACGGAAAGCCGAAATCGTTGATTTCGCGGCGAGAAACTTCATGAAAGCCATGCCTGTCTCTGGCATGCCAGAGAGGCCGATTGCCTGAATGGCAGGGCAAGCATGCCTATCCATCCCGAGGTAAGCACAAATGCAAAATTAACCCATCTATCTGACTAAAAGGCCATTCTGCTTTCTTAGCGGGGCAAATCCCTCCAGACCCCGCGCTTTAGAGACCAGTCGTTGATTAGCGGATGAACCCCCACCTACCCACATGCTGACCATGTTCACAAACTTTCGTTTTTGAACGCGTGGCAGGGGCAATGGTGTATTCCCGAGCAGCCTCTGAGTTGGAAATCTCTAGTTTCGCGAGGCTGCTGCCTTGGCCCAGATGCCGGGAATGGCCGCATGCTGATCAGGGTATCGTGCTTTTACACGTGGTGAGGGTTGGGCCGAGTGCCAGACCCTCAGATCCCGCATTGCCAGCATGTTCGCAGCACGCGCGGCCTTCCTACCGACAAGAACCGCTTTGAAGGCGGGGCAGCAGATTTAACAACGCCTCCAAACGCAGCAGCCCAACTCGCCACTCCTCGGGCGTCACCTTTATGCTGTCATTCCACCAAGGTATCGTGTTCCAGATGAGCGTCTCATTTCGCATGATCGGTATTTGCTGCATGAACGTGAACGTGGCGGCCGCGCTCTCGTCATCGTTGTCGCGGGAGATGAAACCAGAACCGGCTCGACCTGGCCGATCGGCGTCTGTCATGGGACCAGGCTTCTCCATAAGAAAGAGGATGCGGGCTCTCACGCCGCCGTCCATCGGATCGAAGTCTGGAACGGCCCCGCGATCTTCCGCTCTGAGGCCTGCCATCATGTCATTCAGCGGTGCCATGTGGGGGCTGTCGCGTAACATCTTGCGATAGGTAACCTGGCGGATATCGCGCAAGCTGCGCGGCATATCAGGGGAAGGAAGGCCGTCTGCCGGAATGATGATAAGCTCATCGTCCACATCATAGATGAATTTGCTTTTGCGCGGCATTGCGAGTGTCAATCTCCATGGTGATCGGCTGACCGCATCTGGTTTGGTAAGCTGCAACATCTTCATACAGGCTAGGGTTTTTTTGCAGTTTCGCGCCAGGCCGAACTGCCACGGGAGAACAAGCAGACCCACCCCAAGCCAAAAGCCTGTCATTGATTGTGATAGCGTTGCATGCGATGATGACAGCCTAGGCGGAGGTACCATGGCCAGCATTACAATCAGAAACCTTCAGGATGACGTCAAGCGACGGTTGCGTATCCGCGCTGCTGAGCATGGGCGTTCCATGGAGGAGGAAGCCCGCGAGATCCTCCGCGAAGTCGTGGGCGAAGCGAAGCCCGCTCATAATCTCGCCGCGGCTATCCGAGCCCGTGTTGCGCCTCTTGGAGGGGTCACGCTGGATCTGCCACCGCGAGAGCCCATGAGAGACCCACCACTGTTTGATCAGGCGTAAGCATGATCATCGTCGATACGAACGTGGTCTCGGAGCTGTTGCGCCCTGAGCCTGAGCCTCGGGTTGAACAGTGGCTTTCTCAGCAAGACGGCCAAAGTGTTTACCTGACTGCAATTTCCGAAGCCGAGCTTCGTGATGGCTTGGCCATCATGCCTGCGGGGAAACGGCGCACCGCATTGATTGATGCTGTAGATCATATCCTTCGTGAGGATATGGCAGGCCGCATTCTGCCCTTCGACAGTGCCGCCGCGCAATCCTATGCAATCATAGCAGCGGGACGGCGTGCTGCCGGTCGCCCGATCATGCAGGCTGACTGCCAGATCGCCGCAATAGCGCATGTCCACGGCGCACCTGTTGCCACCCGGAACACGCCCGACTTCGAGGGCTGTGGCATAGATCTGATCAATCCCTGGAATGCTGAATGAACGCCGTTGAAATTGAACAGGCCATCTCCGAACTGGCAGAGCAGCCCTTCGACCCCGCCGAATTCCCTTATGCCTTCCTGACGGCCTTCGGGAACAAGGATACGACGATCAAGCGGCTTCGCAGCGGCGGGACCAACAAGTCGGATTTTGCGGGCCCGTGGGGCGGTGTTCTCCAGACGAACAACATCCACCTGGCGGCCTGCGCGCCTGGCGCTGTGGCCGAAGCACTGGCCGCTCTCAGGGCCAGCCCTCTGACAACCCGCGCCAAGGCCAAGTTCATCCTTGCCACTGATGGTCTCGAACTTGAGGCGGAGGACATCACCAGCGGGGAAACCATTGCCTGCCGCTATGTCGATTTCCCAGATCATTTTGGTTTCTTCCTGCCTCTTGCGGGCATTTCCACGGTCAAGCAGATCCGTGAAAGCGCGTTCGATATTCGCGCGACCAGTCGCCTGAACCGTCTCTATGTTGAGCTGATCAGGGACAATCCCGATTGGGGCAGCTCGGACCGCCGCGATGACATGAACCATTTCATGGCGCGGCTGATCTTCTGCTTCTTTGCCGAGGACACCGACATCTTCGCCACTGAGCGCCTGTTCACCGCGACGGTCGATCGGATGTCGGACCGGGACGGTGCCAACACACATAAGGTCATTGGCGAGATCTTCCGCGCAATGAACACGCCCATTGCGAAACGAGCCGAGGCCAAGCTGCCCCGGTGGGCCGATGCTTTCCCCTATGTGAACGGAGGGCTCTTTTCGGGCAGCACCGATGTGCCGCGCTTTTCGAAGATCGCGCAGCGCTATCTGTCCCACATTGGCGGCCTCGACTGGACGCAGATTAACCCGGACATTTTCGGGTCGATGATCCAGGCCGTCGCGGACGAGGAAGAGCGCTCGGTCCTGGGCATGCACTATACCAGCGTGCCGAACATCCTGAAGGTGCTGAACCCGCTGTTCCTAGACGATCTACGGGCCGAACTGGAGGCGGCGGGCGACAACACCCGCAAGCTGGCCAATCTGCGTGCGCGCATGGCCAGGATCCGGGTCTTTGATCCGGCCTGCGGGTCAGGCAACTTCCTGGTCATCGCCTATAAGGAGATGCGGGCCATCGAGGCCGAGATCAATCGGCGCCGCGGCGAGGCGGACCGCCGCACCGACATACCGCTGACCAATTATCGCGGGATCGAGCTGCGCAGCTTCTCGGCCGAGATCGCGCGGCTGGCGCTGATCATCGCGGAATACCAGTGCGACGTGACCTACCGCGGGCAAAAGGAAGCGCTGGCCGAGTTCTTGCCACTGGACGCGCAGAACTGGATCACCTGCGGCAATGCCCTGCGACTGGACTGGCTTTCGGTTTGCCCGCCCACGGGGACCGGGGTGAAATTTCAGGCCGATGACCTGTTCATGTCGCCGCTGGATCAGGCGCAGATCGACTTCGAGAATGAGGGGGGCGAGACGTATATCTGCGGGAACCCGCCCTATCTCGGATCAACATGGCAAAGCACAGAACAGAAAGGGGACTTACAGCGCATATTCGGGGGACGCACGTCAAGCTGGAAGTCGCTCGACTATGTTGCTGGGTGGTTCATGAAGGCCGCCGATTACGGTCTACACACGCCTACCATCTCGGCCTTCGTGTCCACCAATTCGATTTGTCAGGGGCAACAGGTCCCGATCCTCTGGCCGCTGATCTTCAAAACAGGGCACGAGATCGCCTTTGCCCATACGAATTTCAAATGGGCGAACCTTGCCAGCCATAATGCTGGCGTCACCGTGATCATAGTTGGAATATCAAACCACGCTGGCCAGCCAAGAAAGCTGTTTTCATTAAACTTAGAGGGTGAAACCGAAGTCAAAGATTCCAGTTTCCTAAACGCCTATTTAATTAGTGGCGCTAACGTAATCGTAGAGAAACGATCAAAGCCTCTATTTTCTCTGGCCGAAATGACCTTCGGCAGCAAACCTGTTGATGGGGGAAATTTGCTGCTTGGGGCTGACGAACTTTCAGTCTTGGCTCTCACCCCAGAGCAGCGGCGAAAATTCATTCGACCTATTCTCGGTTCCGAAGAATTTATTGGAGGCAAGCTGCGATACTGCCTATGGATCAAAGATGCCGACGCAGAGCAGGCCAGCGAAATTCCTACTATTAAGAAACGACTTGAGGCTGTGCGCTCAATGCGCCTTGCTAGCACAAAGACGGCAACACAGCAGGGGGCTAGGTGGCCTCACAGGTTCGACGAACGTCGTCAAACGGGCGATGAGAAAGTGATCGCTGTCGCAGCGATTAGTTCTGAGAACCGCGACTATCTTCCATGCGGTCCCCTTCCTGATGGAACCATCATTTCCAACAAACTTTTTGCTCTATACGACGCCCCGCTTTGGAACATGGCGCTGATCGCCTCACGCCTGCATTGGGTCTGGATCGGTACAGTCTGCGTGCGGATGAGAACCGATTTCAGCTATTCCAACACTCTAGGCTGGAACACCTTCCCCGTCCCCAAGCTGACCGAAAGGAACCGCGGCGACCTGACAGCGTCGGCTAAAAATATCCTTCTGGCCCGTGAGGCGCATTTCCCCGCCACCATCGCGGACCTCTACGATCGGGAAACCATGCCCCTCGACCTGCGCGCCGCGCATGACCACAACGACGAGGTGCTGGAGCGCATCTATATCGGCCGCCGCTTTCGCAACGACACCGAGCGGCTGGAAAAGCTGTTCGAGATGTACACGAAGATGACCACGAAGGTCAGCGCCTGATGTTCACCCGCATCACCTATGACAAGCTGAACTCGCGCCAGAAGGAAAACTACAACTTCCAGAAGATCGCGGCGCGGCTGGCCGATTACGGCTTCAACAGCATCCGGCTGACAGATGACTGGCAGGGGGCGGACTTCATCGCCGTGCATATCGACGGCGAGACCTTCTTGAAGGTCCAGCTCAAGGGGCGGCTGGTCATCGACTGGAAATATCACGGCAAGGGCATCCACATCGCGTTTCTGCACGGCGATGAGCTGTACCTCTATGACCACGACGCGCTGGTCAGTTTCATGGAGGCGAACGCCAAGATCGGCGCGGACAGTGTCTCGTGGCATCAGCACGGTTTCCGCACCTGGCCCAGCCCCCCGGCTTGGGCCATCACTTATTTGAGCCAGTTCAGGATTTCGCAATGACCAAGGCCGTCCCCTCCGTCTCAGTCACCTATGCCACCAATGGCAGCTCGACCAAGGCGAACGAGCTTGGCATGCGCACCATGCAGGAGCGCGCTTATGAGAGGCGGGGTGAGCAGTATCTGCTGATCAAGTCGCCCCCGGCCTCGGGCAAGTCGCGGGCATTGATGTTCATCGCGCTGGACAAGCTGCACAACCAGGGCCTGCGCCAGGCCATCGTGGTGGTGCCGGAAAAATCCATCGGCTCCAGCTTCAATGACGAGCCTCTCAGCCAGCACGGGTTCTGGGCTGACTGGACCGTCAAGCCGCAATGGAACCTGTGCAATGCCCCCGGCGGCGATGACGGCAAGGTCGGCGCGGTGGGCAAGTTCCTGGCCGGCGAGGACCAGTTGCTGGTCTGCACCCATGCCACCTTCCGCTTTGCCGTGGACAGGTTCGGGGTCGAGGCTTTCGACGACCGCCTAATTGCGGTGGACGAGTTTCACCACGTCTCGGCCAATCCCGACAGCAAGCTGGGCGCGCATCTGGGCGCGCTGGTGGCCCGCGACAAGGTGCATCTGGCCGCGATGACCGGGTCCTATTTCCGCGGTGACGCTGAGGCGGTTCTGTCACCCGAGGACGAGGCGCGGTTCGATACCGTCACCTATACCTATTACGAGCAGCTGAACGGCTATCAGCATCTGAAAACGCTGGATATCGGCTATTTCTTCTATTCCGGCTCCTATGCCGATGACATCTTGAAGGTGCTGGACCCGAACGAGAAGACGATCCTGCACATTCCGAACGTGAATTCCCGCGAGAGCACCAAGGACAAGCACCGCGAGGTCGAGCATATCATCGATGCCTTGGGCGATTGGCAGGGCACCGATCCGGTCACGGGCTTCCAGCTGGTCAGAACGCCGGACGGACGAGTGCTGCGCATTGCCGATCTGGTGGATGACGAGCCGGCGAAGCGCGACAGGGTTTCAGCCGCGCTGAAAGACGCCGCCCAAAAGAACAACCGCGATCATGTCGATATCATCGTGGCGCTTGGCATGGCCAAGGAAGGCTTTGACTGGATCTGGTGTGAGCATGCTCTGACCGTCGGCTATCGCGCGAGCTTGACGGAGATCGTGCAGATCATCGGTCGCGCCACGCGCGATGCCGAGGGCAAGACCCGTGCCCGGTTCACGAACCTGATTGCCGAGCCCGATGCAGCAGAGGCAGCCGTCACGGAAGCGGTGAACGACACGGTGAAGGCCATCGCTGCCAGCCTGCTGATGGAACAGGTTCTGGCGCCCCGGTTCAACTTTACGCCCAAAAGCCCCAAGAGCGGTCCGGTCGAGGGCTTCGATTACGGGGCAGGGGGCTACGATCCTGCCAAGGAGAATGTCGGCTTTAACGAAGCCAAGGGCCAGTTCCAGATCGAGATCAAGGGGCTGTCAGAGCCCAAGAGCAGGGAAGCCAAGCGCATCTGCCAAGAGGATCTGAACGAGGTCATCACGGCATTCGTGCAGGATAAGACAACGATCGAACGGGGCCTCTTTGACGAGGAACTGGTACCGGAAGAGCTGACCCAAGTCCGCATGGGCAAGATCGTCGGCGCGAGATTTCCGGAGCTGGATGCCGAGGACCAGGAGGCGGTGCGCCAGCATGCCGTAGCCGCATTGAATCTAACCCAGAAGGCTAAGAAGATCGCGCTGACGGACGGCGGCGGCGAAACTGCCTCGGGAAATACCGCTTTGATCGACGGCGTGCGGAAGTTCGCGATGGATGTGCGCGAGCTAGACATTGACCTGATCGATCGGATCAACCCCTTTGGAGAGGCCTACGCGATCCTCGCCAAGACCATGAGCGAGGCGAGCTTGCGGGAAATCGCAGCAGTTATCGCAGCTAAGAAAGTCCAGATGTCCCCTGAAGACGCCCGCGACCTCGCCCGCAGGGCGGTAAAGTTCAAGCAGGAGCGGGGGCGTCTGCCGTCCCTGACAGCACAAGATCCGTGGGAAAAGAAGATGGCTGAAGGCGTAGCCTTTCTAGCACGCATGAAGCAGGAGGCCGCCAATGGCTAAGACATTCACCGACGAAGACGACGCATTGCTGGCCGAGCTTGGTATCAAGATCGAAATCAAGAAGCATGTCGCTCGCACGCCACGCGAAGAGCGGATCATTGCTGGATTTGAGGAAATCCAGCAGTTCGTCACGAAGCATGGGCATGTGCCAAAGCATGGAGAGGATCTGGATATATCCGAGCGTCTCTACGCAGTCCGACTGGATCGCATCCGCGACCAAACCGAGTGCCGTGAACTGGTCGCGCCGCTGGACAGACAAGGACTTCTGTCCGGGGCCTATCAAGAAGCTGTCGGGCATAATCTGGACAGCTTGGACGATGACGCCCTTCTGGCAGAGTTGGGCGTGGAGGTCGTCGCCCCGGCGATCACAGAGCTGACCCATGTCCGGTCAACTGCCGAAAAGAAGGCCGCCGACGAGGTCGCGGCACGGGAAAAATGCGATGATTTCGCAGCCTTCAAGCCACTGTTCGAGCAAGTTCAGAAAGAGCTGGACAGCAAACTGCGTGAAACCCGTCCTTTTGAAATGAAGGCCGAGATCGAGAAGGGGCGCTTTTTCATCGTCAGCGGGCAGAAAGCCTACGTGGCCGAGAAGGGCGAGACGATCACCAACGACCAGGGGCGCACTGATGCCCGGCTGCGGGTGATCTTCGACAACGGCACCGAGAGCAATATGCTCATGCGATCCTTGCAGCGCGCCCTGAACAAGGACGAGGCCGGACGGCGTATTACCGACCCCTCAGCAGGCCCGCTTTTTTCGGACCAGACAATGGATGGCGATGAAGCCAGCGGGACCATCTACGTCCTGCGCAGCAAGTCCGAGCATCCGCTGGTCGCCGCAAATAGAGAGCTGATCCACAAGATCGGCGTCACAAACCTGAGCGTCGAGAAGCGGATCGCCGGGGCACATCTGCAGCCGACTTTTCTCATGGCCAACGTCGAAATCGTGGCAACCTATGAGCTCTACAACATCAATCGGACTAGGCTGGAAAATCTGATCCATCGGATATTCGAGCCAGCACGGCTGGAAATCGAGATTATGGATCGTTTCGGCCGACCTGTGACACCGCGGGAATGGTTTCTGGTGCCGATGTACGCGATCAAGGATGCTGTTGAGAAAATTAAAGACGGAACAATAGCATGTTACACCTACGACCCAAGAGAGGCGAAACTAACTATTAGATAAAAAGAAGAGCACGCCAATCAACCAATTAGCATACACACATTTTATAATTACCGTAAATATTTCAATAAAATCTTTTTGTGTAACTTGTAATTTTGGTTTATCTCTAAACACAAAGCAAGCTAGCGTATGCAATTGGATGGGAATTACTTTATATGAGCATCAGGGATTATCTATCAATCCACTTTGATATTGATGTATTAATTGAAAGTGGACTAGGATCTGAGTGCAGCCCCTATATAATTAGCCGGTGTTCTGCAGATCAGGCAACAAAAACGCAGCTAGATTTACTTCGCGGGCTTGGGAAAGGTCGGAACGAACTATGGCGCTTAACCCAGGCAGAGATGTCTCCATGTTTCGATGGAACAATTCAAGTAATTGATATAGATACTATTTCATTTACGTTGGATGAAGTAATCACAGAAGTGCGCTCTTTCTATTTCGATATAAGCAAGGTTAATGGGAAGCCACACCCAGATAAACCTAATATGGCTTGGCACGATCATCGAACAACATTTGGCGCGCCGTACCAGATCGGCTGGTTGCATTTCGAGCGAGCAATCAATAATAGTGAAAGTGGTCATATCGATACTACACTGTTTTACAGTTCAATCGATGCCAAGGCCGCAATTTATTTGTATGACATACAAGGCCGAGAACTTTCAGAAGAAAGCATCACTGATCTCAGAATGTATGAACTTGATGTGGTTTGCAATCAAGTTCAACGTCTAAGCCCTGAGGCAAAAGCTCCTTGGCCCATTAGGGTAGCTGAGCCTTTTGCACTCCAGGCATTCCTTATTGAGGGAAATATATCATTTGTCGGAATAGCCATCATAGGTGGGAACTTCCTCAAGTTGCGGCTTACATTTGACGATACGCCTGATATGAGAGATTTGATGGGTGAATCACTCAATGAATTGCGGAAACTCGCGAATGCGGCGATGGAGCTAGTATCATAGGGGCGGCGGGCATCAAAACAAGTTCGCAAGGTCCGCTTAAAATAAGAATTAACATTAAATAAATAACAGCCTGAGGAAGATGGGATCTTAATATCTTCTATTTTGGAAAAATGAGGTTCATCTTGCCGCTCCCGCTCCTGATCAATCTTGGCCTTGTTGCCGTTCCCGCATATATGATCACTGCCCTTGCAAGGGTGGATGGAAGCCGTGCCGGAAATATACTTCGCTTCTCTGCCGCGTTTCTTCTATTTGCGCCGCTCGTTCTGGGTCTGCGAAAAATTACTATGGCTCCAACGACGTTGCCTGATATAAGGTACTATTTTTCAGGCAGCGTGGAGCATATTGCCCTCGTCGCGTTCTATTTTGCGTGTGGTTTGCCGGGCCTACTATGGCGCGGTGCCCCTCGGTTAGGTTTCTTAATTGCTTATCTTACTTTCGGCATAATATTCACGTTCCTATTGACCTCTGGATCCATTGTTAAGCGAGGGCTCCAATCTGCTCTTCCCGAAATTGTCACGTATGTCGCAATTGCAATCTTCCTCTTCCTCTGGGCGCGGCGGGGAAGACTAAGCAATGGTCCCTGCTCAGAAACTTGTACGAACCATCGTCGGGTAGAGCCAACATTCCGGAATTGAGTAAATGTAGTCGGTCGTGTTCACGACCTCGATCGGCCGAGCTATCTCTACCATGATGGCACGAGCAGCTAGCTATGAAACTTTATTAGGCCAAGGCGACAGGCTGCTGTTTTCAGCAGCAAGGTCAAGAAAGGTGATTTAACGTGAAGACGCAACCGACTGTGGCAGCCAGCAACTCCGGGACTGACGAAGAATTTGACGCCTTTGAAAGGCGGAATATCCTTGCGCTCGAACCAGCTTTTGAAATGAAGATTCTGAACGAGATAAACAAGCATAGTCAATTTGCCCGACAGGCTGAGGTTCGGCAGTTATCTGCTACAGCCGTGGAGCATTACATGCGCCACGGAAATTTGAGCGTCTTGGCAAAGCTGATCCTGAAGCAGGACAGCCCCGATAGGAAGATTGCTCTCGACATTGCAGCCCGGGCGCTCGAGGTAGCCGAAAAGGAGCATCGACTAAAGGGCAAGACAGCGGAGCAACTCATCGCGCAGCTGGATCGGCTATTATATAAGTTGGTCGAGATATATCCGCCGCAGAAAACCTGCGCCTCTGATAATAGGGCGGCGACGATCCGCGCACTAATGAAGCTCGCTACCTTTGGAGATACGACAGTTCTTTGTAAGCACCTGATGTCGCAGCCGGTATTGGAGCGGGAAGAGTTAATCCAACTAGCATTTAGAACCGCTGCAGACTTTCAGAAAAGTGGCCAATCTCGCTTTCCAGACCTAGCCAAACGCCTGGACCACGCGCTAGCGCCGCACCGTGCGGAGGTGACGGGTGCCGCCCTGTTGAAAAAGCTTGCTGCAACGAGAAATCCTGTCGAGGCAGACATCATCCAAGCCGTCGGCCGTGCTACTTGGATGGCCATCGCCACAGGGAAGCAAGCTCACCTTCGCAAGGTACTTGCCCTAGTGCGCCATGCTGATCGCGCGAAGTATGCCGCCTTAGCTGTCGACCTTCTTAGAATTTCTAAGTCCAAAAGCAGCAGCCTCTTTAAAAGCTATCCTAGTCCGCGGGCGGCAATAAATACATTACTCACGTCGATCGACAATGACGAACGACAATCATACCTGCGTCATCGGGAGAGCACGGAGCTAGACTTAGATGAATGGAAAAATGGGCGAGACCCTGATCGCGCCCACGCACTTGAATTAGAAATCGAACGGGTTGAGCGTGCAACTGCGAAGGCAGAACGGGCAAAGGTAACGAAAGATCGTTCAACCTTCTCTTCAACGTTTTCAAAAAGTGGCGGACGGCTCTTCGTCCAGGGCGGCGCACCAAGTCTCGGCAAGCGCTGCTAACATCTGACTGACAAAAAATATTTCAGTTTTCATGACTTAGTCTAGGAACGGGTGCAGGAGGCCAGCCTTGAATGTCACGACATTGGCGGCGCTGGCGATCTCCTGGTCTGATACGATTTCATCTAGAAGATCGAACAATAAGTAGGACCTCCAGACAGTCAGTGCTTGCCACTGTTCGCCTCACCCTGCGGCCTTTCCAGCAAATGAGCAACGGCTTGGCTTACAAACTTTGCTGGATTTACGTGAAGAGAATTAGCCAACCGGATAAGCGCTTCAATGTCTATCGTGACCTTTTCGCCAGCTACTAATCCCTCTGCCCATGATGGCGCTGCGCCTGAAACGCTAGCAATGTCCAATATGCTCATTCCAGCCAGGTTTGTAATGCGTTTCAGAACGGCAGCAAAATTCGATACGTCTTTGGCAAAAGCATTTTGAGCCATTGTTCTCCAGTCAACCCCGGTCCCTGGCTGCCGATTTGGAATGAAGCCGCGACGCCTAGAGAGCCATTCTTTGGCATCATTGTTGCTCAGCAGATTACGCCCGGTATCTCTAGAATTTTTTCGACCAATTATGATCACCCCAGGAGCTGGTGGGTCAGGGGTATAGAGTCGAAAGCCTTCCTTACTGAGGGAAGTACGGACCGTTCCCGTAGCCATATCAGCAAGAAGCGCTAATTCGTCAACAGTCATAGCATGGCCGCTGTTAAGGTCATAGCGCGCCTCAAAGGTATCCAAGACTCTCCGTATGCGACCGATCCCAATGTCCTTTTCACCCTCTAAACCGTTTACGTAGTTCATTTCGGTGGGGAGACCATTGATGTAGGTGGTGGGGAGGTGATCGCTAATAGGCGCGACATCGTACCAAAGCATTTCTAGGTCGCCCTCCTCCGTGGGGGCCCCATCTAATTGATAGGCATAGGCATAGGCTTGGCGTACGACGTCGACCATAGGATGCCGGTCTAGAGGAATAGTCGACACAAGAGCGTCGGGCGGTCCATCTGAATAAGCGCCTGACCACCAGTCGCGATCGCCGACTTTAATGCCTAGAAAGTGATCCCGCATCTCCTCGGTAAAATAGAATAGTGCCGCTAGAATACCAGCCATGGCATCAACAAGCGAGCGCAGATCGGCGTCGAGTTCTTCTCGGGTGATTGGAATTTTTCCGGTCATGCTGCTTCTCCCCGTTGGTTTTCAAGCTTTTGGATCTGCTCAGCAAGACTGCGTGCGGCTTCGATAAGCTTACGAGCATTTGTTTGGCGTGATGCCAGAATTGGGTCTTTTCGTCCTAAGAAAACTGAAACCCTTTCGGCATTCGCTCCACTTGGGTGCGGCATCCCTGCAAGGATACGATCGCGCCGTAAAAGGGCCATATCTGCCAAATGTAATACAGCTCTTTCGGCCTTTGGGCCCAAAGGCAGCCAAAGTGCGTCTGGAAGAGCGCGGGCCTCTTCTGCCAAGTGCGTTTCAATCATCTCCCGCAGAATGGGTGTACGGAGCATATCAGGTGCGCCATTGTAATTCTGTCCCTTTACGAAAACAGGGTAACGTAGGGCGGACGTGAAATGTACCTGATCAGAGTCGACATGGAAAAGGTCCGCCGAGGTTCCTACTTTAAAATACCGGGCAACACCGATCGCATCCAGCATCGAAACCAAGTTCGACCTGATTACACCGCCAGAGAAACTAGCTGTTTGTTTAGCAAGTGAAAGGCGCTTTTCGAACGACTGATCTACTGTGTTTGTCACTGCTTGCAGTGCATTCACTGCTTGGGTGAGACCAGGCGTAATGCCGACTACAACCAATTTGGCCCTTGGAGCGATATAATCAAAGGGTGCATAAATGACCTCTACATCCTTGTCTTTCGCCATCTGCAAAATATTGTACTGCAGGGGATTGGAGGCGACTGCCGGAGTGATGAGGGGAAGATAGCGAGTGGCGTTTTTCAGGCTCTGAGCCAAAGTTGGAACTCCTTCAATATACATTTTTAGCGCCGACGCCGACGGGTTTCACGAGCGACAGTAATGACTGTCCCATCATCGCTTACGATCAGGTACGCGCCTCGGTAGCGACGAAGATCGGCGCGTAGCCGATGATTACTTTCGGCAGCAAAATCGATTGCTTGATGGTCAAGCTTAAGGCCCTCCGCACCACGGCTGCGGTAGGCCGTGCCGTAGTCATGGATGAGTTGCACAATTTCACGCGGAAAGCGGCGCTCAACGCAGCGACGATCGGCATGGCGGGTCAGCTTCATGATTCTCTCTCCTCGTCCTAAGTTGATTTAGTGATATTACCGTATCAACATACAGTCAAGACAAAAGTGATATGCTGATATGAATTTATTACCTAACCGCATCCACAGGCTAACTGGTGCACAGCGTACTAGGCCGAACGGCAGGATCATTACTGGGATTTTTACGGAAAGGTGCTTCGGAAGCCTTTTGGCCTCCAAGGTTGATGTCTCTGGGATCAGGTTCACATCGCAGTCGCAAGATAAGCAACGGACCGTGCAAAACTAGAATGTGACATAAGACAGATTATACCTTACTATAATGTAGAACGGGGACGCGCTATTCTGAAATGCGACTTTCTGTGCTCAACAATGGCTTGAGCCATGAAAGGATCATAGAATGAAGGTTCGGTTCTCTCACCTTTCCCTTTCCGAGCGCCGCAAGATCGAGCGCTGGCGGCAGATGAAGCTGAGCCCTGACGAGATGGCGCGCAGGCTTGGCCGGCACCGCTCGACGATCTTCCGCGAGTTGCGGCGCAATCACTTCCATGACGGCGAGATCCCGAAGCTCAGCGGCTATTGGTGCGTCGTAGCGCAAAGCTATTCGGATGGACGACGGACCCGGCAGCGCAAGCTGGTGCGTGATCCCGGGCTCCGTGACCAAGTCGAGCGCTGCCTGAGGTCCGGCTGGACCCCCGAGCAGATCGCCGGCCGGATGCGTTATGAGAGGGCCCCGCGCCGGGTCTGCCAGGAGACGATCTATCAGCACATCTATTCCGAGGACGGTCGTCGAGGTGAGCTGTGGCGCCACCTGCCCTCTGGCCGCCGGCGCCGTCGGGGCTACCGGCTTCGCAAGCGCCCGCCACCGAGATTTGCGCCTGAGCTCAGCATCTTGTTCCGCCCGGACATCATTGCGCATCGCAAGCAGTTCGGTCACTGGGAGGCTGACCTGGTGCTGTTCCGGCAGAAGTACGGGCCGGCCAATGTCACCACCATGATCGAGCGCACAAGTCGCTTCCTGGTCGCGTTGAAGAACACCGAAAAGCGCACCAAGCCGATCATGGCGCAGATCGCCCAAGCATTGACGCCCCTGCCCCGGCATGCCTGCCGATCGATCACCTTTGACCGTGGTTCCGAGTTCATCGATTGGCCGCATCTGCAGGCGGAGGTGGGCGCCCAAACCTGGTTCTGCGATCCGCAGGCCCCTTGGCAAAAGGGCTCCGTCGAAAACATGAACAAACGAATACGTCGTTACCTGCCCCGAGACACCGCTGTGTTGCAGCTGACACCTCGTGAGATAAAAATGATGTGCCAGCGCCTGAACGCTACGCCCCGCAAATGCTTGGGTTACCGAACACCAGCCGAAGCGTTTCGAGATGAACTGATACGACTGGAGGCACCATGAAGAACCCTGCCCCGCAGGACTGGTGCATTCAGAATGGAGCCTGCAAACGGGTGGGTTCTATCCTGAAACGCGACAAGCCATGATTTGCTGGGCTTTCGCGGATCAAGGAGTTCAACTTGGCATCGCATCTCACCCTCTCCGAGCGCCGCATCATTGCGGGCATGCTGCAGCGCAGATCAGTGTGGCGCAGATCGTCGCCTAGCTCGGCCGGAACGCACAGCTGCCTCCCTGATCATGAATACCCTGCCTCACGTTGATCCCTGACCGCCGGACGGCCTGTTCGCCGTCCACCTGATAGAGGACCGCATAGCCGCTGTCCCCGAACGCGATCAACCATTCCCGAAACTCCGGGGCCATCTTGTCGGCCGGGCGCCCTACTCGCGCGCTGTCTCTATCACGACTGGCCTATGATCTTGAGAACATCGTCAGCCCGATGCTGGCCAGCCTGCTGTTGGCGGTGATCAGTTACAACGCGCTCTTCTTCGGAACGATGGTCGGGTTCGCGGCGTCTGCGGCACTGGTCCTTTCTATCGTGCTTCCCAGTCAGAAGCCCTCCGAGCCGCGCGGCATCTATGATCGCACGACCCGGGGCATCCGCATTCATCTGGCCACGCCCCGTCTGCGCGGATTGCTGGCGCTGAACATGGCCGCCGCGGCGGCGGCCATGGTCCTGGTCAACTCGGTCATGCTGGTGCGGGGTACGCTTGATAACCTACAGCCTCGTGTCTGGATAAGCACGAATGAGGTATGAGCATGATACATTTTGATAAGGCAGATGGGCCAGTCGCCTGATACGCCCATTGCGGCGACTGAACATCCGGCCCAACACTTTAATTCAGGCCAGAGTGGCGGGGTATCCTGCTGCGGCCAGTGCCACTTGAAGGTTGTCCGGCTTAGCCCGGCTTTCCAAAGCGATCGTTCGTAACGCCATGTCGAACTCGATCTGTGCCTCGGGGTCGATTGCATGGATGGTCTTTTGCACCGTTGCCTTGCAGTGGCCGCAGCTCATGTTCGGAATATTGAATGTCGTCATTTGTTTTTCCTTTTTGCTTTCTTACAGATCCACCCGCCGCAGGCGGAGGGCGTTGGTAATAACCGAAACGGAGGACAGGCTCATCGCCGCAGCTGCGATCATCGGTGACAGCAAAGTCCCGGTGATGGGGTAAAGCAGACCTGCCGCAATTGGCACGCCAAGCGCATTGTATGCGAAGGCGAAGAACAGGTTCTGCTTGATGTTGCGCAACGTTGCCCGAGCCAGCTTGCGTGCCCGGACGATGCCCATCAGGTCGCCGCCAAGAAGGGTTATCCCGGCACTCTCCATGGCCACGTCAGCGCCCGTGCCCATGGCGATGCCGACATCGGCAGCGGCCAGCGCAGGCGCGTCGTTCACCCCGTCACCCGCCATGGCGATCTTGTGACCCTCGCGGCGCAACTGATCGATCAGGTCTTTCTTGGCTTCTGGGAGGACACCCGCCCGCACCTCGTCGATGCCGAGCTTTCTCGCCACCGCCTGTGCTGTTCGTTCGTTGTCGCCCGTCGCCATGATGACACGTAGCCCCTGAGCGTGGAGTTCGCGGATCGCTTGCGCGGTACTTTCCTTGATTGGGTCGGCGACCGCCACGATACCGGCAAGCGCGCCATCGACCGCAATGAACATTGCCGTCTTGCCCTCGGCGCGCAGAGTGTCAGCCTTCCCTTCGGCCGCGCTCGTGTCCAGATCCATCTCCTGCATCATGGCCGCGTTGCCAAGCGCCACTGCCCGTCCGCCAACCCTGCCGCGCACGCCTTTGCCGGTGACAGCCTCAAAATCCAACGCTTCTTGCCGCATGGCACCCTGCGCCTCTGCGCCCTCCACGATTGCCTCGGCCAGCGGGTGTTCCGAGCCGCGCTCAAGCGCTGCCGCCAGTGACAGCAAGTCCGCTTCGGCCACGTCCCCGAGTGCCACGGTATCCGTCAGCTTCGGCTTGCCCTTGGTTAGCGTACCAGTCTTGTCGACAATCAGGGTATCAACCCCCGCCATCCGCTCCAGCGCCTCGGCATCCTTGATCAGCACACCCGCCTGTGCGCCGCGACCTGCCGCGGTGGTGATCGAAATCGGCGTGGCCAACCCAAGGGCGCAGGGGCAGGCGATGATCAGCACTGACACGGCCGAGGCGATGGCAAAGACCAGCGAAGGCTCGGGGCCGAAAATCAGCCAGACAACGAAGGCGAAAATTGCGATACCGACCACCGTCGGCACGAACACCGCCGAGACCCGATCGGCCATCCCCTGGATCGGGGCCCGGGACCGCCGCGCGTTCGAGACCATCGTTACGATCTGCGCAAGAACGGTATCGGCGCCGACTTTGCCCGCCTCGATCACAAGGCTGCCGTTCTTGTTGATCGTGGCCCCGGTCACCGCATCGCCGGGACTTTTTTCCACCGGCATCGACTCGCCGGTCAGCATGCTCTCATCCAGGGATGAGCGGCCCTCGATCACTTTGCCGTCCACCGGCACTGCATCGCCCGGGCGCACGCGAAGCCGGTCACCTTCCATGATGTTTTCCAAGGGGGCGTCATATTCCGACCCATCCGGCAGGATACGCCGCGCGGTCTTGGGTGCAAGGTCGAGCAGCGCGCGAATGGCATCCCCGGTACGTTCACGTGCGCGAAGTTCCAGAACCTGGCCCACGAAGACCAGTGCAATAATCACCACCGCCGCCTCGTAGTAGGTGCCGACGCCATGACCCATTCGATAGGCATCGGGAAATACGCCGGGCAGGAAGGTCGCGACGAGCGAATAAAGGTAGGCTGCCCCCACACCCAGGCTGATCAACGTCCACATGTTCGGTGATCGGTTCACAAGTGAATCCCAGCCTCGCCTGAAGAATGGCAAGGCGGCCCAGAGGACGATCGGCGTCGCCAGGATGAATTCGAGATAGCTTGCGGTTTCGTGGCCAATCCAATCCCGCACCGGCAGAGCGACCAATTCGCCCATTGTCAGGATGACCAGCGGCACTGCGGCGGCAGCCGAAATCCACATGCGCCGTGTGAAGTCGGTCAGTTCCTCGCTCGGCTCATCCGAGGGCAGCATGGGTTCAAGTGCCATCCCGCAGATCGGGCAGTCGCTTGGCACATCGCGGACAATCTCCGGGTGCATCGGACAGGTATACTGAGCGTTGGCCGGTGCAGCTTTTTTCTGTCCTGCGGCTCTGCCTGAAGCGTAGAACCAAGGATCTGCCTTGAACCTGGTCTTGCATTTCTCAGAGCAGAAATGAAACGTCTTGTCTCCAAACACTGCTCGACGTCCGTCAGCCTTGACCGCGACCGTCATCCCGCAGACCGGGTCCTTTGCCGTCTCGGTCCCCGCAGGGATGTCGAGCGCCGAGTGATGATGATCGTGATCCATGTCCTGCCAACTTTCTACTGATGTTCTTCCATCTAAGATGCCGGGGAGTGACACCCTCATTTGATGTGATTCAGTTAGCCTCCACGCGGGGAGTGCCCGCAGGTGCGTCGCCATTCGCCTCGATATCGGCGATGTACCGTTTCATTTCTGCGATCTCGTTGCGCTGCGCCTCGATGATCGCGTCAGCAAGGTCCCGGACCCTTGGATCGGAAATATCCGCGCGTTCACTGGTCAGGATGGCGATGGAATGGTGAGGGATCATTGCCTTCATCCAGGCAAGATCCTCAACCGTCTCCTGGCTTCGCACCAGCCAAAGGGACAGAACGAATGCCAAACCGGCGCCCACGAAGATCGCAATGTTTTTCTTCCGATCGGAATACATGCCCAACATGAAGGCGAGCATGATGACCGCCATGACCGATCCCATGTAAATCGCCATCCACATGCGGGTCTGCGAAAACTCGATGTGATCAATCGAATAGGTATTGAGGTACATCAGCCCATACATGACGATGGTCGAGGTCGCGATCATCGCGAAAAAGCGGCCATATCCCATGATATGTCTCCGTTTCTATTTTAGGTTTCTCTTGAAGCCGGAACATTGAGGCTGTGCCTCATGGTCGGAATGATCCATTTTCATCTTCGGCTACAGGCACAGTAGAACTTTTTGCCTGCAGCCGTTTGCGCTGCAAAGCGCGGCTCTCTATCGAATAGCGTGCTCAATGCCCGAGCATCGTAACCTTGATCAGCATCCAGATGGCCATGGCGATCATCATCAGGTTCTCGGTCAGCGAGACGAAGCCCAGGGGCACGTTGCTGTCACCACCGACGCAGGCGCATTTGATCTCTCGCTTGTCGATGTAGACCGCCTTGTAAACCGACACAGCGCCAATGGTGCCGATGAACAGGGCCACCGGGATCGACAACCACATCAGCGCGCCCGCGACCATCAGGACGCCCGCCAGCCCTTCGGCGAAGGGATAGACGTAGCCGTAACGAACCCACCTCTGGGCCAGCAGGTCATAGTTGAGGAACATCGTGGCGAAACTTTCCACGTCCTTCAGCTTCTGCAGGGCCAGCAGACACATGGCGAAGGCCACAAACCATTCCGCCGCAGCCACAGTGGTCAGCTGACCGAACGCCGCCCAGCTGGTCGCCAAGGCCATGGCGGCAGCCATGGCAAACAGCGCGATCACCGGTCGGTAGGTCGTCGCGCTCTTGTCGCGCACGGTCTTGCCGAAGTGACGCCGCAGATCGTCATAGCCACCGATCCGCTGGTCGCCGATGAAGGTCTGCGGCGTGGTCTGGACGTCATGCTGCTCCTTGAAGGCATCGACCTCGGCACGGGTCGTCAGATGATGGTCCTCGACGCGATAGCCCTGCCGTTTGAGCAGGTCGAGCGACTTGAGCCCGTAGGGGCACATGTGCTTGGTCATCACCATGCGGTGGAGGGTGGCCGTCCTGGGCGCTGCAGGTGTCATGGGGAAACCTCAATATCTTGCGAAGACGCTGTTGCCGGAATCGCCCCAGAGAATGACCTCGAAAGGCTCGGACTGGCCGCCCATTTCCATGCCGGGCGAACCGATCGGCATGTCAGGAACGGCCAGACCACCCGCATCAGGGCGCTGATCCAGCAAAATGCGGATGGCATCAGCCGGAACATGGCCCTCGATTACATAGCCGTCGACGAGGGCCGTGTGGCAGGACCGAAGAGATTGAGGAACAGCCTGCTCATCCTTGAAGGCCTCGACGTCGTCGGACAGGGTTTCTTCTACTATGAAACCGCTTTGCCGCAGATGATCGATCCACGCTCCGCAACAGCCGCAATCGGGTGATCGAACCACTGCGATCAGGGTGTCTTGGGGTGTGGACACCGCCCCCAGCACCGATGTTGCGGGAATAAGGACCGCGGTGAGCGTTCCGATGAACAGACGTCTGTCGATCACGATGTGATCCTTTCGTTGAGGTTAGCGTGGGGACCGGCATGATGTGAGCATCTGCCCGAGGCGGGGTATGCTTCCGTTTCCAGATTATGCAGGATCGGGCAGTCCGGGCGCTCGTTTCCGGCACAGGATCGCACCAGCGTCTCCAACGTGTCGGCCATGTCCGCCAGGTGGGTAATCTTGTGGCGGAGATCCTGGACCCGGGCTTGTGCCAGCGCTTTCACATCGGCGCTGCGCCGGTCGGTGTTGCGCCACAGATCCAACAGGCCGGTGATTTCACTGATCGGAAAGCCCAGATCCCGCGACCGTGCAATGAACCGAAGCATGTGAATGTCTGCATCGGCGTAGTTGCGATACCCCGAGGCTGTGCGCGCAGCTTGGGGGATCAAGCCGATCTGCTCGTAGTAACGGATCATCTTGGCCGACACACCCGAGAGGGCAGAGGCGTCTCCAATATTCATGGGCTGGGCTCCGTTCGTTTTAGGGAACAGATATGCGGCTTCCCATGATGGGAAGGTCAAGAGCGGCCGCGGGCCTTTTTGATGGTCTTTAGCAGAGAACCGCGCGGCATCATGCCGCGCGGTTCAAGGCAGGCTCAGTTGGCGTTCTCAGCCAGCCAGGTGGTCATTTCCTCGATCTCACCGACTTGGGCGGCGATGATCTCACCCGCAAGTTCGATCATCTCAGCGTCTTCGCCATGCTCAAGAAGAACCTGGGCCATGTCGATGGCACCCTGATGGTGGGCAATCATCCCGCAAGCAAAGGCCACGTCGGCATCTTCGTTCATCATGCCGTCATGCATGGCAGGCATCGTGACCATCATGCGACGCATGTTCTCCTGAACATGTTCCGGCATGGTTGCCAAGTCCACGCCACCCATCCCCATCATGGCGCCCATGCCGTCAGACTGCGCATCGCCGCCCGTCTGTGACCCGTCCATGCTTTCAGCAGGCATATCACTGGCGGGTGCAGCCATGGCGCACTGCTCAGGCATCTGGAATTCAGCGTCCTGAGCAAAGACGGGCGCAGTAAGGCTGGTCGCAGCAATCGCTGCGGCAATAAGGATCTTAACAGAACTCATCTCAGTCCTCCGTAAATTTGAGACATATGACGATGCTAAGCCTGTTGCTCAGAAAACTGAAACATGCATGACGACATCGTCAGGGCTCAACCCTGCCCTACCCAGTTCCCTTGAGGACATGATACGTCCTGCCGGAACAGGAATCGTATTCACAGCCCGGGCAACAGATCCTGACCATTCAGGCCTTTCTGGCGTGTTGCCCACGGAAGCTGATGCTCCGCCCCCTGAGCCTGCATTCGATCCTCTTGTGCCGTGACTTGCCTCTTCAGCATATCCGGCACCAGCCATCAGGCTGACCGCAGTAAGAATGGCCACAAATTTCTTGTTCATTTTATCCTCCGAACGGCGACGGTTCGATTATTCCAGAATTTCAGTGATGGTCAGCTTGCCTTTGACCCGGTCGGCCGCAAAGCGGATGCTCTGCCCCTCGCTCAGGCCCTCGAGCATTTCCGGCTCTGCGACCTGGAAGACCATCTTCATGGCCGGCATATCCAGGTTCTTCAGCTCCTCATGATCGACGGTCACCTTGCTCCATTGGGTGTCGACCTTGGTGACGGTCCCGTTGGTGATGTGCGTGTCCGCAAAGGCGCCTCCAGCAGAAAGGATCAGCGCAGCGGCAGTCAGTTGGATCAGTTTCATGGTCAGGTCCTCGCGGTTCAGGATTCGGTGACGTTCAGGGGGCCGTGCATGCCGGACTCGTAATGACCCGGTATCAGGCAAGCGAATTCAAACTCTCCAGATTTTCCGAATGTCCAAAGGATCTCTCCGGTCTCACCAGGCTGCAGGCGGACAGCGTTCGGGTCGTCGTGTTCCATCTCCGGAAACTTCGCCATAACTTCCTTGTGCTCGGCATTGGTTTTGGCTGTGTCCATGACGAATTCATGCTCCAGCTCGCCATTGTTGGTGATCACCAGACGGACGGTTTCACCTGGTGCGAAAGAGAGTTCCGAGGGCTCAAAAATCATCGTGCCCTCATCGGTTTCTCGCATCGAGATTTCGACAGATTTCATGTCTGCGGCCCCCTCTGCGGCCGGGGCGCCCATCGCATATTCATCATGACCTCCCTCATGCGTGCCCTCTGCAAGTGCGAGGGCCGGGAAGAGGGAAATGGCAGTCACCAGCATAAACGATTTCATCGTGTTTCCTTTGTGTTGCTCGATAGGATCAGATCAGCCCAACCGCTTGCCGCCGCGCGGCGTCAGGATGGTTTCAGGGCTGTAGTTGCTGGCATGCTCGGGCAACTCGCCCGTCCATTCCCATGCCTGCGTACCGGGAGGGTTCTCGAACCAGCCCGGATCGGAATAGTCGTCAGGGGCGATACCCTCGCGCACCTTCATGACAGAGAACATGCCGCCCATCTCCAGCGGACCATGCGGACCCCAGCCTGCCATCATCGGGATGGTGTTTTCGGGAATCTCCATGGACATCTCGCCCATGTCACCCATGCCGGCGGTGCCCATCGGCATGTAGCCGGGCTGGTGACGGCGGACCATGTCGGTGACGCGGCTCTTGTTGGCGCCGATGATCGTGGGCAACTCGTGCCCCATGGCGTTCATGGTATGGTGCGACTTGTGGCAGTGGAACGCCCAGTCCCCTTCATGAACGGCATCGAATTCGTAGGCACGCATCGCACCTACAGGAATATCGATGCTGACCTCAGGCCAGCGGGCTTCCGGCCGGACCCATCCTCCATCTGTGCAGGTCACCTCGAAATCATAGCCATGCATGTGAATGGGGTGATTGGTCATTGTCAGATTGCCGACACGCACTCGGACACGGTCGCCTTTGCTGGCGACAAGCGGGTCAATGTCCGGGAAAATGCGGCTGTTAAAGGTCCACAGGTTGAAGTCCGTCATCTCCGCGACGCGGGGGATATAGGTGCCGGGATCGATGTCATAGGCGGCCAACAGGATACCGAAGTCACGATCCACCGGCATGAAGGCCGGGTCGCGCGGATGCACGATGAACAGCCCCATCATGCCCATGGCCATCTGGACCATCTCGTCGGCATGGGGGTGGTACATGAAGGTCCCCGACTTCACGAGATCGAACTCGTAGACGAAGGTCTTGCCCGAAGGGATGCCCGGATGGCTGAGACCCGACACACCGTCCATCCCGGACGGCAGGATCATGCCGTGCCAGTGAACCGAGGTATGTTCGGGCAGGCGGTTGGTCACATAGATGCGGACCCGCTCGCCCTCGATGGCCTCGATCGTGGGGCCGGTGGACTGTCCGTTATAGCCCCACAGGCGCGCGACCATTCCGTCCGCCATGATCCGCTCGACCGGCTCGGCGACAAGGTGGAATTCCTTGACGTTTCCGTTCATTCGATAGGGCAGCGACCAGCCGTTCAGAGTTACGATCGGGTTGTACTCCAACCCGGTCGTGGGTCGCGGCGGCACCTGCGTATAGGGGCTGTCCGTACTGGCGGCTTCGGGCAGATCGCGAAAGCTGGTCTGCGCCTGACCCATGTTGACGGTCAAGGCTGCGGCCCCTGCCCCGATGCCCGCACCCATCAGTTGTCTGCGATTCATCATTCGTCCTCTCCATTGTCACTTGCGCCACCCCAGATCGCGGCGGTGGCATCCGCCTCGGCGAGCCAATAGTCGCGCTTCGCCTCGGCAGCGCTTAGCTGCGAGTCCAACCCTTCACGGGCATCGTTCAGAAGCTCGAAGGTAGAGGTCAGCATGCCGTTGTAGCTGAGCAGCGCCTGCTCATCGATTTCCCGGCGCAGAGGCAGGACCTGGTCGCGCCAGTGCAGGGCGATCTGATGCTTGCCCGTGACTGCCGAATAGGCAGACCGCGCCTCCGAGCGGGCATTGATCGCCGACTGCGCCAGGTTATTGGCCGAACGCAGATATTCGAGTTTTCCGCGGCGGGAAATCAGTCCGCTGGTGTCGTAAACCGGAATGCTGAAGGCGACGTCGACCACCGGTGAGCGTTCGTTCTCTCCATCTTCACGCTCGATTTCGACGCCGGCGGCGACTTCTGCATCCGAGAGCATGCGGGTCTGTCCAGTCAGTCGATAGCGCGCGGCCACAGCCTCCAGCTCCAACCGGCCCGCAGCCAAATCGACGCGGTTTTCCAGCGCCAGCCGTTCGATATTGGAACGGTTCGGCGCGCTGCCCGGAAGCGCCGGCAGGCTGTCGGGAACATAGAACTCTGTCCCTGTGCCCCACAGGCCCAGAAGGCGAACGAGCTTCTCTTTCGCAATTTGTGCTTCCAGCCTTGCCTCGGCTCGTTCGGCTGCCAGCTCTGCATTGAACGCATGTTCCCGTGCCTGATCGGCGCGACTCAGCGCACCCGTTTCGCCAAGCTCTGCGGCCAGCTCGGATGCCGCGTCCGCGGCGCCTTGCGCTCGACCGACCAGACCGGCTGCCTCGAACGCACCGACGGCCTCGATCCAGGTCCGGCGGGTTTCATGGGCCAGCGCCAGGGTTTCGCCCGCTGCGGCCAGCTGAGCCTGCCGAAACTCCAGATCGGCGGCCCGCGTGCGCGATCTCTTCGTGACCATGTCCAGAATTGAGGACGCCACCGTACCTTCCACGGACCGGGTGACATCTCCACTGACCAGCCCGGAAACAGAGATGCCGACGCTCGGCACCGGTCCCAGGGCCGTCTCCCACAGATCTGCAGCAGACATGCCCAGGTCAGCATAACTGGCCTGCAGGCCGGGGTTGTTCAGAAGCGCCACCTGCACGGCCTGTTCAGCACTGATCGTCTTCCCCTGAACGATGGCGCGCACACGTTGTGCATGAGCCTGCCGTTCAGCCGGCGTCTGAAGCCAGGCTGCCTCTGCCCCTGTCGCCTGTCGGGAGATCCCGGCAACAGTCTCGAACCCTGCCCGCTCGCCGCGGGCCTTGCTCATGGTCACCGTATCCGCACAGGCGGACAGCAGCAGCACTGCGCCCAACGAAAGTCCCAATGCCCTCTTCATTCGACACCCGGGGCTTGGGCATTGTTCAGGTCGGTCCAGTTACCTGGTTCCTGAACGCTGCGGCTTCGATAGGTGATGGCAGGACCTGCCTGCAGGTTTGAAACGGGAGATGTCGTGTCAGCAACGGTGACAAGCCCGGATGACGTATCCAGAGGCGCCAGCGGGGCGCAAGCCACCGCGACAAGCGGCATTGCAGCCGCAAACAGAAGTTTCATGTGATGAATCCGCTTTTAGATCAGAAGGATGGTCGCCGTGGCCCGTTCAGGCGTCGGCTTGCAACGTTCGGATCAGGCCCGCGGAGGGCGGCGCAGTCCTTCGGAAACGGTCAGTTCCACCAGCGGGGCCGTGCGGACAGCTTCAATCGTCTGGCTGATCAGAAAGGCCTGAGCCATATCGCTGGAACTCAGGAGTGCTGTAACCGGGCAGGCATGGGCCTTGCAGTGCGATCCATGCCCTTCGGAAGACGTATCCTCATTATGGACATGATCTTCGACAATTACGACACTCAAATGGGATTGGTCCGAGCTATCACCAGCAAAGTGCTGTCCATGATCATCAGAGCTATCGGCAGCGGCGGCTGTCAGCATCATGTCGCATTTCAGATCCATCGACGCATTTCCAGCGGATGCAGTGACGCCCATCGAGACCAAGGTCACGATGAAGATCATAGCAAGCTGGCGCAGCACGTGGATCATGTGTGATGTCTATTGAGGTCAAAGTTCCACATCAATAGATTTCGAGAGGTTCGCGCATGAATGTTACCGTCTTGGCAGGATGTTGCTGCCAGCATTTCGTCTTTCTTCACGTGTAGGGCAGCAGAGACTGCAGAAGGGCAAAGGCAGCCCTTCGCTTACGAATGGCTGCCCCAAGCTCAGGAGGTTGCGACGATGGCACTGTAATCGCTGCACACGTTGATGGACATGTTGATCGGCGTGCTGTCGCGAGTTCGTCAGAATCAGCCGCGACCACCGGCAAAGGGCGCCTCTATGTTGCCCTCAAAATCAGTCGCGCCACTGCCGCGCTCGTCGTCGAAGGACTCGTCGCCGCTATGGACATGGAGGTCGAAGTTGACCCTGCCGCCTTCGGTGGTCGATTGATTTATCTCAGACCCCCAGCAGGCTTGTACGCTCTGACACCATCATCTTTGCCGCAATCGGTGACGTGATCATCTGGATCACCGCAAAGAAAGCAGCAGGCACCGCAATTTCAGAAGGAAGACCCGATGCTGCAACGAATGCAGCAGCGATGCTGAATTCCTTTTTGCTGGTGGTGAACAAGTAGGCGATCAGCTCCTCGCGATCCTCCGCGAACAGCTTGGCAATCATGCCGACAGCATAGCCGATCAGGTTCAGTACCAAAGCTGCCAGAGCGATCACCAGCGCGTACCAGCCGTAGCCAAGGATCGTCGCCGCATTCGGCCCGATCACGGCCAGCAGCAGAACCAGATACAGTACGGACCCCAGCCCAGGCCACGCATAGTCGAACTGCGACACCTGCTTCAGAAACTTGGTCCGCAGCCAGACTCCGATGACGGTCGGCACCACGACGATCAGCACCAGCTCCAGAACCACAGCGCCAACAGGAACGGTCAGCTCGATGCCTGTCAGCCACAGAAACAGGAATGGGATGATGAACGGGGACAGGGCCGTGTTCACGGCATTCAGGACAGCAGCCAGGGCGACATTGCCGCGTGCCAGCAGCACCAGGAGGGGTGCGGATACGTCAGTCGGGAGCATGCCGACCAACGCCTGTCCCGCCGCCAGGTGCCCGCTGCCGAAGAAGATGCGCCCTGTCAGCCAGCCTGCCAGCGACATTGGCCCATAGACCAAACCCAGAGCCCAAATCTGACGGCTCGGCTTGCGGAAAACGATCCGAACGGCAGCCGCGTCGAAGGTGAGGCTGATGACCAACATCAGGAGCGCCAGAAGAGGGCTGATCCCCGCCTCAAGCCCTATCCCGATGGAGGGCACGGCAAGTCCGAAAGCTGTGGTGGCAACCGCCATGAACAGCAGATTGTTTTCGACGAGCCCAAGAAGCTTGCCCATATCAGGTGTCACTATTTGGGTTGGTGGGACGTCCACTGCACTTGGCGAAAAGAGCGATGGCCTGGTCGCACCATGCGCAATGGCCCTCGCAGCAATCGTGCATCAGAAAAGCGACCAGATCCGAAAGCGCGGGGAATTTGGCGCTATAGATGATGGATTTCCCATCCCGCCAGTTTTCGACCAGGCCTGCGCTTTCCAGCTCTTTGAGGTGGAAGGAAACGAGCGATGGGCTTGCATCGCCCAAGGCTGCGGCAATGGCCCCGGACGCCATGCCTTTCGCACCTGCAAAGACCAGCAATCGGATGATCCGCAGACGGATTTCGTGGGACAGGGCCGCAAATCCGGCCAGGGCAGCTTTTTCTTCCATATCAATTCAACACTACTAGAATCGTTTTATCGTTCATCTGCTGAACCAGACAGACCGTCAAGAGGCGCTTATGCGTGCAGTGAAATTCTTTTCAAGATATCCAATCGGACCAAAATATTTTATATATCCATCGATTATCGAATGGATACTTGATATAGCGCTGAATGAAATACGATTTCTCACAAAAAATTCCCTGAAGGACTTGAGACGATTGAAATTTAGTGGGAGATTAATAATTGAATATGAGCCAGTTGTTGGAGCGTGATATGAAAATTGGATCCTACGCTGTACTTGCAGCCGTCTTGGTCACTGCCGGTTGTGGAACTACAGCGGTAAATACCGTGGCTGGGAGCAATCCGCAGGAGCTTCCCCCAGAGTTGATCTCTCTTGCTGCGCCGGGGCAAGATGTGTCTACAGCGAGACTTCTTCCAAGTGATAATTGCTACTGGTACGAACATCGTGGGCAAGTGGAAACGACCTTGCTTCCGCTCACCACCGCTGCAGGCAGTCCTATATGTCAGAAGTCACAGCCTTCAAGTTGATTGAAGGCTATAAGAAAAACGATAACTTTTTAAGCCCGGGATGACACGCTCTCTGCTGTGGAATAGAGAAACGCGGTAGAACTTGTTTCGACATTTGGATATAGGTCATTGATATGTGCCATGACCATCCGGACACAGCCAGAGCTCGCACTCGTCCCAATGCTTGTTGGAAACGGGGTACCATGAATGCGCAGATACGTATCTCTCTCGCCGACATAGAGATAAAGAGCGCGAGAGCCGAGCGCATTCCTTGGGCCTGGCTCTACGCCCCCTTCAAACTGGCCATAGATTTCTGGTTCCCGAGCAATCATACTCTGCGTCGGGGTCCAGTGCGGCCATTCGACTTTTCGCTTTATCGTATAGACACCAGGTTCATATAGATCTCCCCTGCCGATGGCCACGCCGTAGCGCATTGCCGTTCCACCAGCTTCAATATGGTAGAGGTATTTCGCGACAGCATCCACGTGAATGTCGCCCGGCACTAAGCCACTATTGGCTTGCACTCTCTGCGGGAGAAAGCGCGGGTGCAATCCCCAAGGATTCGATGTGAAGGCATCATATCCGGAAGGGGTGACCTGCGCATCCCAAGCAGCCTTTTGCCGCTCTGTTGGCCAAGACGCCGCAAGAAGGGGACTGGAAATTGAGGCCGAGAAAAGCGCTGTGGTCGTTTGTATGAAGTGTCGTCTGCTCAGCATATATGAGGCTCCTTTGCTTCGCTCGATATTGATTCTTAATCAAATTTAATATGACGAGCAAACAACCCATCAAATTAAATCTTCTAGTGTATTATTACCGTTCTTATCAGTTAATATGTTCCACAGCATTAATTCAAGCTTCTTGCCTTTTGGTTGCGATCATAATGCTGTGCGTGTGGCGACGATCCCACGCCACAGAGATCTTCACATGGATCGTCTATATCGCCCTACGGTTTTCGGATAACACTGAACGTGATGAGCAACCTGATCATAGAGGCAGAAGCATTTATGTACCCCACCTCCAGAACTCGGCGAGCCTTTCTCCAAGGATTGACAGCTGCCGGCATTGCTATTCCTGCCGGAACGGCCTTGGGTCAGAGTTTCGACACCTATACTGGACAACCCATTGACGGAAACCCGCCAGCGCCGTTCCTGTCCAATTCGAGCAGTGCGCCAGAGCGCAACATGTCTTCCTTCAGATCGCGCCATTGGCGTGAGTTCTATCCGACCCTTGGCAAGGGTGTCATTCTTGCGGATGTCACGTCGCGTGCTGTGTATTATTGGTCGGCTGACGAGAATGTTAATTTTGTATTTCCTTGCTCGATCCCGATGACAGAAGATCTGACGCGACGGGGCCAGGCCGAAATTGTCAGGAAAGTCAAAAATCCGCCTTGGACACCTACGGCCAGCATGCGTGAGAAGGACCCAAATCTGCCGCAGCGGGTTGAGGGCGGCGCGCCTGAAAATCCCCTCGGTGCGTACGGGCTATACTTGTCATGGCCCGCCTATCTTGTTCATGGCACGCACGACACGCGGAAGATCGGGAGAAAATCGTCATCTGGATGTTATGGCCTTTATAACGAGCATGTTGCCCGCCTTTTTGAGGTTGCTGAAATCGGCACACAGGTCACGGTGTTCTAAATCCTGAAAACTAAGGTGCTCACTCTGTATTTAGGGTGGGCACCGTTAGCTGATATTCGATGAGTACCGCTACGAGCTTTGTGACTCTCTGTTTAGCCAATGATCAGGCTGCTAGGGATAGATCATAACTGGAATTCCGGGCTGCAACATTGCATAGACGTCTTCTATTTCCTGGTCAGTCAATGCCAGACAGCCTGCGGTCCAGTCCCGGTTCTTCGGTGCGAAGACATTGCCTTCGGGGCCGCGGCCATGGAACATGATATCGCTGCCCGCACTTCGACCGAATTGAGCCGCATAAGCTTTATCCTGTTCATTTGGATAGGATATGCCCACCGATAGGTGATATCGGCTCCGTGGGTTGAAACGGTCGATGTAGTATAGCCCCTCGGGCGTTTTTCCGTCGCCCTCGAATTGCTTTGGGCCGAGCGGTTGGTTGCCGAGGCCAAAGTTATACGATCTCAGAACGGTCTGCCCGTTCAACAGAAACATCCGCCGCTCAGCCTTGTTGACCACGACCTGAGTGACAGGGGGCCCTGAGTACCGTTTGAACTGAGGTACCGCTCCTCTTGCCGGCGTCGTTGACGGCGCTGATTTTCCACATGCAGCGAGAAGAGCAAGCAAAGCCAGCGAGGCATGGCGCCGGGAGAAGTTTGGCATCTATCTGTTTCCTGCTCGGATGTTTTTTTATGATGCTTCAGGATAGCGGGTAAACACTTCACTGGTACCGTCTTGGCGAACAAGCAGGACATCGTATGCGTCGCGCTTTGTTTCCGGGCCCATGCCGGGACTTCCGTAAGGCATTCCTGGAACAGTCAGGCCGAGAGCTTCAGGGCGCTCTTGGAGCAAGCGCCGGATATCGTCAGCAGGGACATGTCCTTCCAGGAAGTAGCCATCGACGCTGCCGGTATGACAGGAAGTCAGTTCGATCGGTACGCCCAGATCAATCTTGTGCTGCATCAGCAAGGTGCCAAACCGCTCTTCACTCGTGACCTGAAAACCGTTTTCCCGCAGGTAATTGGTCCACTGTTTGCAGCATTCGCAGCCGCTGCCCTCCACAACATGGATGGCAGGAAGGTTCTCAGCCCAGGACAGAGATGGCAGACCGCTGGCTGCGGCTGCCATCATCACGGCGCGTCGTGTCAGTTTGATCATTTTATGCCCCTCGATCCGTACGATGAAGATGTTTGAATGCCATCAGCTTTCCGTTCCCATGTCGTCGCGAAGAAAGTACCCGGTGGAGAGACGCGCAACTGTCAGCATGACGCGGTCAGTCGGTCTGGCGATCGCTGTTCGGGGCGCCGGTGTTTTCTTGATGGGATCCGTTGGCTTGCCGTCGATGCGAACTTCGTAATGAAGGTTAGGTCCACTGACGAGGCCGGTTGCGCCCACGTCACCGATCCTGGCCCCGGCATTCAGCTCGACACCTGGAGCGATCCCTGCGGCAAAACGCGAAAGATGCGCATAGCGGGTCAAGACGCCCCCGCCATGATCGACATCGATCGTCCGACCATATCCCCGCATGGTTCCTGCAAACACGACCGTTCCTGAGCCGGTGACGCTGACTGGCGTTCCGGTCCGTGCGGCGTAATCGACCCCCGTGTGCATTCGTTGCGTGCCAAGAACGGGGTGCCGGCGTTTTCCGAAGACCGAGGACAGCCGGGCCCCCGCGACAGGTCGCGCGGACTGCTGGACCTGCGCACCATTCCGAAACAGGATGAAGGGCTGTTCGACCGAGCCGGTCACGAGCTCGAAGATGTCCGTGTTCTTTTCGACCCGCGCATAGGCGAGTTGCGGTTCACCCACGACTGTTCCATCAGGCAGAATACTTTCGCTCCACATCAATGCGATGCGCTCGGTTCCTTCAAGGTCACGAAAGTCGATCTGGCCTGCCAGGAGCGCCGCCAGGTCAACTGCGAAACTTTCGGGCGCATCGCGGGCGGCGAGCGCCTCAAAGAGAGAGCTGTCCAGGATAAAAGTTTCCCGGCGGTCCCGAAGCAGGATCTCCGTCTTGATCAAGGATGCTTCGAGAGGTTTCGTGAAATCCAGAACGATGTCCGTTCCGTCTTGGGTCAGAAGCGAAAGACGCGCAAGTTGGGAGGGATCGTCGGAAAACACACTCCATCTGAGGATTTGACCCGGGCTGAGGGTCGACAGGTCGAAGACATCTGAAATCGCCAGTGCCGCCTCGGCCCGGAGAGGTGCGCCGATACCAGCATGCGACAATATCGAATCCAACGTGTCTCCCGGAACGACCTCATGTCGCGACATGGGGGCAACTGCCTCGGTGAGGTGAGACAGTTCGGCCGGGGTTTCGGCGTGCGATGATGTCGTGACGGCAATCGCGCCGGCAGTCAGCAAGGCTTGCAAGATCATCAGGTCTGGTTTCCCGTCAGGCAATAAGGTCCGGCATTGGAGAGCAGGCTCCCCACGCAGCATCGATAGGTTGTCTACAGTTCGAAAAGGCGGGCGATGCAAACACCGACGATTGTTCCGGCCAAGCCGAAAGCAATCGCGTATCCACCCGCATATTGAACCCTGTCCAGTCGGGTGCCGCCGAGGGCGCGCGCACGCTGGACCCCTCGCACGCCGCCGATCAGGGCCGCAATGACCGTCAGCATCGGACTTGTCGCAGCGTTTGTTGGTTCATGCCGTCTCTCGCCTCTCGTCATCGACACGCGCGTGTCTGCGACCTAAAGCAGCTAGAGGTTCAAGATGAAATCCCTCTCGATCACGGTCTTGTCAGGGGATCGGGTGCTCTGATCTAATTCCCACTGCATCCATGCCCTCCACTTCCCAGCATCCGTTTCCGTCATCGCCAGCTAATCACTGACCGGCATCGTCGATCTTGGGGTGGTTCGTAACGCACAGCGAATGATCGCCCAAGACCTCGATGACCCGACAATCGGATATCCGGTCACCCGCGCACTGGACCACCATGCGCTCAAGCTCGGTCTTCAGGGCCGTCAGGCGGGCAAGACGGCTTTCGACCTCGGCAAGCTGCGCTTTGGCGATGGCGTCGGCTGCGGCACAGGGCTGATCGGGATCGTCGGACAGGCTGAGAAGGTCGCGGATCGCCTCAAGGGAAAAGCCTAGCTCGCGGGCGTGTCGGATGAACGCCAGTCGTTCATGGGCCTTGTGCGTATAAAGGCGCTGATTACCGACGCTGCGCTCGGCTTCGGGCAGCAGGCCGATTTGCTCGTAGTAGCGGATCGTCGGAACTTTGACCCCTGTCGACGTTCCCAGCTTTCCGATCGTCAGCATGAACATTCTCCTTGAACCTATAGCTGCTAGAGGGAGTAAACCTCCGAATCGATGATGGCAACGGCCCTGCTTTCTGCAGAGGAGAGAATGATGACGATCACGAATGAACCCGGCATGACCCTGTGCGACTGGACGGTGTCCGGAATGGATTGCGCCTCCTGCGCGACCAAGGTGCGCGGCGCGGTGTCCCGCTTGCCTGGCGTCAGGGATGTGGAGATCGGCATCATGTCCGAACGCCTGCGCCTGACCGTTGATGAACGCCTGACCGACACGGACAAGATCGAAAAAACCGTGCGTGCGCTTGGATACGGCATTCAGACCCGTGCGCCGGGAAAGAAGGATTTCGTGATCCCGGGGAGTGCGCCGGAGAGTCATCAAGGCCACAGCCACGACGCTCATCCCGCTGTGGCCGAGGGCGACCACTCCGGCCATGGCAGCCCCGGTCACGTCCATGACGACCCTGCCGACCGCGGCAAGGCATGGTACCAGACTGGCAAGGGCAGGTTGGTTATCCTGACCGGGCTCTTGTTGGCGGCAGCCTGGGCAATGGAGCTGATCGCCCCGCAGGTCGGGAGCTGGGCCTTTGTCGCGGCCTGCCTTATCGGTGTCGCCCCCGTCGCGCGTCGCGCTTTCGCCGCTGCGCGGTTGGGTCAGATCTTCACGATCGAGGGATTGATGACCATCGCAGCCCTCGGCGCGTTGTTCATTAATGCCGCCGAAGAGGCTGCCTTGGTGGTCTTTCTCTTTGCCGTGGGCGAGGTCCTGGAGGGTGTCGCGGCCGGAAAGGCAAGAGACGGCATCCGCGCCTTGGCAAACCTGGTTCCGAAAACGGCGCTCTTGGAAGTGGACGGCGTGACCCGGGAGGTTGCCGCGTCCAGCCTGACGATCGGTCAGACGGTGCTGGTCCGTCCCGGCGACCGGATCCCCGCAGACGGAGAGATTTCAGACGGCACGTCCGGGATCGATGAAAGCCCGGTGACCGGAGAAAGCATTCCCCGTACCCGCGGCCCGGGCGAAAGTGTTTTTGCCGGTTCGATCAACACGGAAGCGGTCTTGCGGGTCACCGTGACGAAAGCAGCCGAGGACAACACCATTTCCCGGATCATCCGGCTGGTCGAGGAGGCAGAAGAAGCCCGCGCCCCCACGGAACGCTTCATCGACCGGTTCAGCCGGTGGTACATGCCTGCCATCGTTGCCGTTTCGGCGCTTGTCATCGTGCTCCCGCCGCTGATGTTCGGTCAGTCATGGGATACCTGGATCTATCGTGGACTGGCGCTCCTGCTGATCGGCTGCCCTTGTGCGCTGGTGATTTCGGTTCCGGCCTCGATCGCATCGAGCCTGTCCACCGGCGCGCGCCGGGGAATGCTGATGAAGGGCGGCGCAGTGATCGAGGCCGCGGCCAAGGTTTCCCATGTCGCCTTCGACAAGACCGGGACGCTGACCCACGGACGTCCGCAGGTCACCGACCTGGTGACGTTCGGAACCACGACTGAGGCGCAGTTGCTGGAGGTCGCCGCGGGCGTCGAGAGCGGATCGAGCCATCCCCTCGCCGTGGCGATCCTGGACAGGGCCAAGACGGCGGACGTCACTCCCCTGCCCGCCCGCGATGCACGCGCTCTGACCGGACGAGGGGTCGAGGCGACCGTGGGAGATGCCCTGGCATGGGTGAGTTCACCCCGGCATGCGTCGGAGAACGATGGCCTGGACGGTCTTGGCCTGCGTCAGGCGACCATCTTCGAGGATGAGGGCAAGACCGCCGTCGCCGTCTATCGCAAAGGCGTCCCGCTCGGTCTCATCGCCATGCGTGACGAGCTGCGGCCCGATGCGGCGGAGGCTGTGCGCCAGCTGGCCGAAATGGGCATCTCCTCGATCATGCTGACCGGCGACAACCCACGCACTGCTGCCGCCATCGCCGAAGGGCTAAACATCCGCTTCGAGGCCGAGATGATGCCTGAAGACAAGCTGGCCGCCATTCGCGACATGAACGCTCAAGGTGGCGTCATGATGATCGGGGATGGCATCAATGACGCTCCGGCCCTGAAACAGGCCAGCATCGGTGTCGCGATGGGCTCCGGCACGGACGTCGCGCTGGAGACGGCCGATGCGGCCATCCTGCGCGACAGGGTGACCGACATTCCGGCCCAGATCCGGCTGGCGCAGGCCACAATGGCCAATATCCGGCAGAACGTCAGTATCGCGCTAGGATTAAAGGCTATTTTCTTGGTCACCACCGTCCTTGGCATGACCGGTCTATGGATCGCGATCCTGGCTGATACGGGCGCGACGGTTCTTGTGACCCTGAACGCCCTGCGCCTCTTGCGCTACAATCCCGAACAGAAGCGCTGAGGCGATGATGACTGGAATGGGCAGTGCAGCGCTGGTTCTTCTTGGCGCCTATCTGGCCCTGTTCTTCTGGGGCTCTGCGATCAATGCCCGGGAGGCGCATCGTCCGGTCTGGTTGTCCCATCACGCCACGGGCGGCGACCGTCTTGTAGCGCTAGGCTTCCGAGCTGCGTTCGCTCTGGCCCTCCTTGGGTCGTTGGCATGGCGTCTCATGCCGAGCATGGGCGATCTTGATCCCCTGCGGGGTTTCCAAAATCCTGTGTGGATCGGTCTGGCGGGACTGTTCATGGCCAGCCTGGGCGCGATGCTGGCATTTGCCGCCCAGATGTCGATGGCTGCGTCATGGCGGATCGGTGTGGCCGAGGGCGCGACCGGCGCACTTGTCACGGGTGGATTGTTCGGTTTTAGCCGCAACCCGGTTTTTGTCGGTCAGCTCATGTTGCTGCTCGGAACCGCTCTGGTCGTGCCCTCCATCCCGACAAGTTTGGGAGTCCTGCTATTCGCAGGTTCGGCGCTTGTTCAGGTCCGCTCAGAAGAACGTGAATTGCGGCGGACGCTTGGCCCTGCATACGACACCTATTGCCAGTCCGTTCCGCGCTGGATCGGCATCCGAGAAAGGTCGCTGCAATGAAGACACCCCTGATCCTGGCGATTATCGCCGCGACTGCGGTTGCTGATCAGATTACCAAGCTCGCAGTCCTGCGAAGCTTGTCTCCCGGGGAAATTTATGCCGTCTCTCCCGGCTTCAATCTGACGCTTGGTTTCAACGAAGGGGCGAGTTTCGGCATGATGTCGGACCTTATGGCAGGTCGTCCCTTGCTGATGGTTGCCCTGACAGGTGCACTGGCGATCATCTTTGCAGGAATGGCCTTCCGGGCAGACGCGAAGCGCGAACGCATAGGCCTCGCGCTGATCGTGGGTGGCGCTGTGGGCAATATCATCGACCGCTTGCGGCAAGGTGCCGTGACCGATTTTCTGGATGTCTACTGGCGTGATTGGCACTGGCCGACCTTTAATGGGGCCGACATCGCGATCAGCCTCGGCGCCTTGCTTGTGCTGACAGCCATGCTCCGTCCCTCCCGTTCGAAGGAACCCTCTTTTGACTGCACCTGACCCCCGGGGCCTGTCCCGGAATGATCTCGCAATATCGTCCGCCTTTCTGGTCGCACTCGCGGCTACGCTCGGCGCGCTGTTCATCGGCGAGGTATTGGGGCAGATGCCCTGCACCCTGTGCTGGTACCAGCGCATTGCCATGTTTCCGCTGGTTCCTGTCCTGGCCATCTCACTGTGGCGCGGTGACGGTCTGGCACGTCTCTACGGATTGCCGCTGGCGCTGGCCGGGCTGGTCCTTTCTGGCTGGCATTCCGGCCTCTATGCCGGCCTGATCCCGCAGAGCATCGCGCCTTGCACCAAGGACGGCCCGTCCTGCACCGACCAGGCACAGACGATCCTGAGCCTGCCCATCCCCTATCTTGCATTCGCCGCCTTTGCAGCCGTTCTGGCCTGCCTCATCTTGTCGAAAGGAAAACGCCCATGAACCGACGCACCGTGCTCATCGGAACATCTGCCATCGGGATTGCCGCCTTTGCCGGCGGCGCGCTCGTGCTGACGCGCAATCGTCAGGCCGAAGCGGACACTCTGGCCGCTGCTGCCCCGGCTGTGGAAACAGACATGCTGGTCCGCAGTCATGCGCCCAGTTTTGGACCAGAAGACGCCCCGGTCACGCTGGTCGAGTTCTTCGATCCATCTTGTGAGGCTTGCCGCGCCTTTCATCCGGTCGTTCAGGACATCCGCGAGCAGTTTCCCGATCAAGTCCGCGTCGTGATGCGCTATGCGGTGTTTCACGAGGGGTCCGACGAGGCGGTCCGCATTCTGGAGACTGCGCGCATGCAGGACAAGTTCGAGCCTGTCCTCGATGCGCTGTTGGAACGGCAGCCGGAATGGGCTGTCCATGGCGCACCGCGAATGGACCTTGCATGGCAAATTGCGGCTGCGGCCGGTCTGGATATGGAAAAGGCGCAGACAGCCCGTCTGTCCCCCGATATCGTCGGCATCCTCAATCAGGACGCGGCCGATATCGCGGCGATCGGCGTACGCCAGACACCGACCTTCTTTCTCAATGGTCGACAGATGACGGATATCAGCACGGACAGCCTGCTTGCGGATGTGCGCAGTGCCGTGGAGGCATCCTGACCGGGCGGCCTAGGCCCGATCGGCATAGGCTGCGAACAAGGCCAGTGTGCGCTCACTGACGTGATGCTCGATGCCTTCAGCATCTCGTTCCGCCGTCTCGGCATCAAGGCCGAGACGGATCAGGAACCGCAGCACAATGGCATGGCGGCGGCGGCATTCCAGTGCCAGTCGTCGTCCCTCTTCTGTCAGAAAGACGGACCTGTATGGCTCGCGGGTGATCAGCCCCTCACGGGCCAGGCGATCCAGGGCCTTGGTGACCGTTGGCGCGCGCACTCCCAACCGTGCCGCGATATCCACCGGCCGGGCTTCACCCTGTTCATGGATCAGCTCTGCGATCAGTTCGACGTAGTCTTCGGCCAACTCGTTGCGCCGGGCAGCACGGACGCCATGAAAGGCCTCTGCCCGATTGTCCGGATGCACAGTATCGCTGGCGGTTGCGGTGGCATGATTGTCTGCGGTCATCTCGCAAGTGTCGCACTTATCGATTGACGGGTAAAGCCAACGGGTAGATTGTTAGCCACAGCTAACTTTTCCTCATAACGAAGGTTGCGCCGAATGTCCCGTTCCGCCTGGCGCCAAGAGCGCGACACCCCGTCCCTATCGGAAGTGTTCCGCACGATCGCCGTTGGCGGCGGCACGACGCGTTTCCGGCGCTTTCTGTCCTTTGTCGGGCCCGGTTATCTGGTCGCTGTCGGCTATATGGACCCCGGCAACTGGGCGACCTCATTGGCGGGTGGAGCGGCCTTCGGATACACGCTGTTGTTCGTGGCGCTTTTGTCCAACGTCATGGCGATCCTCCTGCAATCATTATGCGCGCGGCTGGCAGTGGCGTCGGGGCGCGACTTGGCCCAGGCCTGCCATGACGCTTATCCAAAATGGCTGTCATTTCCGCTGTGGATCTTCGCGGAACTGGCCATCATCGCCACAGATCTGGCCGAGGTGATCGGCACAGCGATCGGTCTGAACTTGCTGTTCGGCATTCCGCTGGAGATCGGGATCTTTATCACTGCCGCCGATGTGTTCCTGATCCTATGGCTTCAGAACAAGGGCTTCCGATGGGTCGAGGCGTTCATCATCGCAATGCTGGCAACGATCACCGCCTGTTTTGCGGTCCTGATCGCGCAGGCCGATCCCGAATGGGGCGCGGTGATCGCAGGTTTTGCGCCAAGCCGGGAGATCATCGGCAATCCTGACATGCTGTATCTGGCGCTTGGCATCATCGGCGCGACAGTGATGCCCCACAACCTGTATCTTCATTCCGGGATCGTGCAGACCCGTGCCTATGGCCTCGATCTGCCCTCGAAACGGGAGGCGCTGCGGCTTGCGACCTGGGATTCGACCATCGCACTGATGTTCGCGCTGCTGATCAATTGCGCGATCCTCATTTTGGCCGCCGCTGCGTTCTACACTGTCGGGGAAACTGAGGTGACCGAAATCGACAAGGCGCATCTGCTGCTGGCACCTTTGCTTGGTTCCGAAATTGCACCCGTGCTGTTTGGTCTGGCGTTGCTGTGTTCAGGACTGAATTCGACCGTAACGGCAACCATGGCTGGCCAGATCGTCATGGAAGGCTTCATCAAGCTGCGCCTTAAACCATGGCAGCGGCGCCTGATAACCCGAGGCTTTGCCATTCTGCCCGCAACTGCCGTAATTCTGGTGTATGGCAGTGAAGGCACAGGTCAGCTTCTGATCCTCAGTCAGGTCGTGCTGTCCTTCCAGCTGCCTTTTGCGATCGTTCCGCTGGTGATGTTTACCGCCAGCCGCGCCAAGATGGGAACGATGGTATCCCCGCGTTGGCTGACCGGTCTGTGCGCCCTGATTGCCGTTACCATCATCGTGCTGAATGTGAATCTGTTGGCCACGGTGCTGGCCTGATCGCGGTGTCACCAATGCGTGACGGCAAACGTTCCGACTTGAAGCTCATGTTGCTAGAGGCTTTAGGCCTCTGGAAACGATTACGAATGCAGGCAACATGCGGCTGACCACACTTCAAAAATTTCTCTGGGCGGCTGTTGCCGTGGCTCTGGTGGCTATGGGCGCGGCCTTTCTGCTCGTCGACCGCAGCCCCGAACCGATCGCTCAGGCGGCGTTTCGTCCAACCTTCAGCCTACCCGACGCGGGAGGACGCCTGCGCACTCCGGCCGATTTCGAGGGCAAGCATCTTCTGGTATTTTTCGGGTTCACGAACTGCCCTGATATCTGCCCGACCACCTTGGCCGAGGTGGCTCAGGTCATGGACGATCTGGGTGATCAGGCAGGCGAGGTGCAGCCGCTGTTCATTTCGATCGACCCCGAGCGCGACCGGGAAATGGGTCTTCCCGAGTATACCGAGGCGTTTCATCCCTCAATCCTGGGCCTCGCCGGAGATGCGGCACAAACCCGCGCTGCGGCGGAGAGTTTTCGCATCTATTACGAGCTTGAAGCCAATTTGGAGGCTCTTGATGGGTATGCCATGTCCCACAGCCCTGGTCTTTACCTGATCAGCCCCGAGGGGGACTGGCTTGGCCAGTTCACCTACGGCACGCCCGCATCCGAAATCGTCGCCGACCTTCAAGCCAGATTGTGACCCACATGAAACGCATCTTTACCACCCTCGCCCTGATCGCTGCCGCGGGCCCTGCCCTGGCCTGCGAAACCGTGACAACCGGTCCGTTGGAGGTCTCTCAGGCCTGGTCCCGTGCCTCCATTGGCACAGCGCGGCCCGGCGTGGTCTATCTGACCATCCGAAACTCCGGCACGGCAGATGATGCACTGATGTCCATCACCACGCCTGCAGCAGATATGCCCATGCTGCACCAGACGGTCATGACCGACGGGATCGCCTCGATGCCCCATGCGATGGAGGTTCCGGTCCCCGCAGGGGGTCAGGTCGCGCTGGAACCAGGGGGCTATCACGCCATGCTGATGGATTTGACCCAAGTTCTGGAAGAGGGCGAGACATTCCCTGTGACACTGACGTTTCGCGATGCCGGTGAGGTGACCATTCCCGTCACCGTCCAGAATATCGGCGCGAGCGAGCCGACCTGCACATCACCCGACGAATGAGGTCTGCGACCCTGCTGCGCGGCGGCGCCATGGCTGCAGCTGCAATCCTGTTCATGCTTGCACTCGGCTGGTGGCAGACCCGGGACAGGGATCAGCAGACCGCAAGCATCCTTCCGTTGCCAATCGACCGCATGTCCTTTTCCCTGACAGATCAGTCAGGCGACACGGTTCGGCCCCAGGATTGGCTGGGCCGTCCCACCATGGCGTTTTTCGGCTTTACCTGGTGCCCAGACATCTGCCCGACAACGCTGAGCGACATCTCCAACTGGCTGGACGAGATCGGTCCCGATGCGGACCGGATGAACACCGTTCTTATTTCGGTCGATCCCGAACGGGATACGCCTGAGGTTCTTGGCGATTACCTGTCGAACTTCGATCCGCGGATCGATGGCCTGACCGGCCCCCTGCCCCAGATTGAGCAGGCCGTCGCCGGGTTTCGGGCGTCATTCATAAAAGTGCCTCAGGATGATGGCGATTACACGATGGACCACACCGCAGGTGTGTTCCTGTTCGATGCCGATGGACGCTTCGTGAGTATCATCGATTATCACGAAGACCCCCGTTATGCGGTGCCCAAAATTCGGCGCGCGTTGGACTAGATTCCGAGTTGCGCATGATAATTTACAAGCGTCGTATAGCGGTAAGTCTGGCCTAATATGTTAGCATCACCTTTGCGCGCAGCTTTTATATAGCGCTCAACATATTTAGTAAAATCTCTTATAATTTTTACTTCATGTTGATTGATGGCTTGGAATTCTGCGGATGAAGATAGCTTGATATCTCTACTAATATCCCTGTCTTCAAAGATCAGCAGACATTTTGAGTAGTCTAGGCCCCCATTCCCAATAGTTCGGAATCCCTGCCTATGACTAAGGTTCGTTCTAAGAGGGATGGCAAATCGGAGACCATTCAATTCAATCAGAACAATAGCATGGGGTCGATCTTTGCCCATTGCCTCCAAAGTAGGATGTTCGGTCAAATAGTCGTAGCGGAGTAGGACAAAGCGCATATCAAACCTGACTAGGCATGAAAAAAGGGGCCTGAGGCCCCTCTTTTATCGTCATTTTGGGTCTTCTGTTATTTACGTGGGGCGCACCCTACCGCCACATCATCACTTTGGGTCTTCTTTTTTTAACGTGGGGCGCACCCTACCACCACATCACGAACATTACATAGGATCTGCACAGATCAACGTCAATGTCTTTTTTGCGAGAATACGCAACGTTCGCTTACATAACAGTCTGTTAGCTTTCGCAAAAGACATTGCCCTTTGTTCGTTCTTGTCATGAAAGCGCCTCATCCGAAACGGATAGAGGCGGTGGAGCTGTAAGACAAACGAGCGGTTTTCTTTCGGTCCGGCTGCACGGCGCTAGTGGATCACCGGAGTGCCAAAAAAGCCGTTGCGAAAATTAAAGCAACTCTGCAGGTCGTCCCCATGCTTTTCTGCCGACAACAACGTGGCTTAGGAAGCATACGGCGCCCACATCTGAGCCGCCGTTCATGCTGTGGCGAGCACTAGCAGCTGCTCTGGGCTTTTCACGTCGATACATGTGCACCGCGCTGGCGGCAGCTATGCGGGAGATTCTGTTGAAAAACACCGTTGCCTGATAGCTCTGGCGCTGATTCACTTCTCTTAGGCAGGGAGGTGACGGCCATGATGGGACCTCGGCAAGTTTCACAAGGACAGCTGTTCTATGAGTTCTCGTTGGAGACCATGGTGCCCTCTGATCATCTCCTGCGGGCCATGGACCGGTTTGTCGATCTCTCTTGCGTGCGTTCACTGCTAGCGCCGACATACTCGTCGACGGGCAGACCGTCGGTTGATCCCGAACTTATGATCCGCATGCTTCTGGTCGGCTATTGCTACGGCATCCGCTCCGAGCGGCGGCTGTGCGAAGAGGTGGGACTGAACCTGGCCTATCGTTGGTTCTGTCGTCTCGATCTGACCGATGCAGTGCCTGATCATTCCACCTTCTCGAAGAACCGCCACGGCCGGTTTCGAGACTGCGATCTGCTGCGGCAGGTGTTCGAGGCCGTGCTGACGCGCTGCATCACCGAAGGCCTCGTTGGCGGCAGGCAGTTCGGGGCGGACGCTTCTCTGATCAAGGCCGACGCCAGCCGCTACAGCAAGATCCGGGCCGAAGATTGGTCCGCGGGCGACACTGTCACCCGAGCCACACAAGAGTATCTGGACACTCTTGATGATACGGCATTTGGCGCCTCCACGTCAGTGCAGCCTAAAACGCTTTCGCCGACCGATCCTGCTGCCCGCTTCACAGGTGCGAACGGCGACAGGCCTTTCTTTGCCTACAGCACCAACTATCTCGTCGATCTAAAGCACGCGATCATCGTGGATGTGGAGGCAACGGCACCCATCCGCCAGGCGGAGGTGGCGTGTGTTCGTGAGATGATCGTGCGCACCGAGGAGACATTTGGACTGCATCCCGACACGCTTGTCGCCGATACTGCATATGGAGCAGGCGACATGCTGGGCTGGCTGGTCGACGAGCAGGAGATCGAGCCGCATATTCCCGTCTTCGACAAGACCGAACGCGGTGACGGTGCATTCCCGGCCACAGCCTTTGCTTTTGACCACGCGGCCAATGAATACACCTGCCCCGGCGGCAAGAAGCTGAAGAAATACTGGCGCGAGATGCGCAAGCCGCGATCCGGCGTCTGCAAGGATGGAACGACCCGCTACTATGCCAGCAAGCATGACTGCTCCGTATGCCCCCTGAAGCCGCAATGCACCCCGGGCGCCGCCGTCCGCAAGATCGCTCGCCATCCGCACGAGGACGCGCGAGAGCGTGCCCGCCAGCTGGCAAAGACCGATGCTTACGTCGCATCAAGCTATGCCAGGAAGAAGGTCGAGATGCTGTTTGCCCACCTGAAGCGGATCATACGCCTCGACCGTCTGCGACTACGCGGACCGAACGGTGCAAAGGACGAGTTCCATCTGGCCGCGACCGTCCAGAACCTGCGGAAACTCGCCAAATTGATCCCGATGACGCCAAAGATCGCCTGAAGAGGCGCAGCGCTTTTGTTTACCAGTGCGACGAGCGATCAGACGGAGCGTGTTTTTCAACGGTATCTCCCGCATAGCGGACGGATCGAGCCGATGATCCAGGGTCGGCTGTGCGGGACTAGGCTACCTTCGCCACCCACGCCTGCCGAAGGTAGACGTGGGGAAACGAACCATCAGAACTCGATGATGTCGCCGCTGCGACCTCCTAATAGCCTGAGATTGCTCCGAGCAGGACTTGCCGGACGGCTTGAAGGACGGGCAGAAGTCGGGGCCGAGACTGCATTTACCCTGAAACGTGATATCTCCCGCGTCATCTCATCGGCGCGCTGCTGTAGTGAGATGGCAGCGGCATTTGATTCCTCCGCCACAGCCGCGTTCTGCTGGGTCACGGTATCCAACTGATTGATACCGGAATTGATCTCGGCCAGACCAACCGCCTGATCACTCGCCGCAGCGGCAATCCCAGAAATCTGCTTGGAGACGTCCTGCGCCTGCCGCTGGATTGTATCAAGGCTCTTGCCCATGCGCCCCACCAGGTCCGAGCCGAGCTGCACTTGCGCGGCGCTCTCCGAAATAAGCGTCTTGATGTCACGCGCAGACTCCGACGCGCGCTGCGCGAGGCTCCTGACTTCCGAGGCCACGACGGCGAACCCACGCCCTGCTTCACCGGCACGGGCGGCCTCTACCCCCGCATTGAGGGCCAGAAGGTTCGTCTGAAACCCGATGTCCTCGATCATGTCGATGATCCGGGTGATTTGGTCGGAGTATTGCTTGATCCCTCCCATGGCCTCCACGGCATCGCGCACCACAATCGAGCTAGCCTCCGTGATCTCGCGGTTCTGACGCCCGGATGTTTCAGCATGGCCTGCCCGCTCCGCCGTCGAACGGACGCTTGCGTTCATTTCCGTCAGAGCCGCTGCAGACTGCTCGAGCGCGGCAGCCTGCGTTTCCGCACGACTGGCAAGGTCCTGGGCTGCAGAGGTGATCTCGTCGGCGCCACTGCGAACCTGATCCGCAACCTGCGAAATGGACACAACCGTCTGGCTCAGACCGCTGACAACCTCGTTATAGGCTTTGCGCAGCGCCTCGTAATCGGCCGGGAACGGGTCATGGGCAGGGCTGGCAATCTCCTGGGTCAGATCACCGGTCGCCAAGCGCGACAATCCAGCGCCGATGTCGTCGACAACCCTGGCCTGCTGGCGCGCGTGGACCTCCCGCCGCGCCATTTCCTCTGCTTCAAGGCGGCGGGTTTCCGCCTCCAGATCACGCCGTTCGATGGCATTCCGACGGAACACCTTGAGGGACCGAGCCAGCGCAGCCAGCTCGTTTCGTCCCTCATCGCCTGTGATGTTGAATGAGAGATCTCCGTCCGCAAGGCGGTTCGTCTGATCCAGGGTTCGGGTCAGGCCACGCGACAGGCTGCGGGAGAGTACGATGGCGATCGCGCCGCCCATAAGAACGGTCAGACCGACACCCACAAACACCGAAAGCACCGTCATTGAGGAAATGCCCTCAGCGTCCTGTGCGCTTGACGCTGCCATGGTTTCGGCTGCATCCTGGATTTCCGAAGTCACGGCCAGGACCTCGTCTGCCGTTGCACGCACGGTGAGAAGACCGTCCTGAAGATCACCCATGCCACGATCGGCGGCAACCGCCTCGCTCCATAGATCCTGGGTGATCGCGTTCACATCATTCAGACCGGCCCGAATACGCGGGTCCGCAAGCGCAAGTCCTGCGCGGGAGAGCTGATCCTGCAGGCTGGAGTACATGTCTGAGGCTTCGGCGAAAGCATCAGACCCCGCGCTCGGAAGTGCTGCGACGAGGCGCAGACGCATTTGAAGAAGCGTCTTGTTGGCATCTGCCACGAGAAGCGCGCGCTGCACGTCCCCTGCAGCCTGCAACTCTGCTTGCAGGTTATCCATTCCCTCTCGCCCCAGGGTACTCAACTCGACGATGCGACGCATCTGAACATCCCGGGCAAGATATGCTTTCGAGAATGCCTGAGCCTCCTCGATATGACGCTCCTTCAGCGCGACAAGCGCTTGGCCCTGGGCGATGCCTTCACTCTGGGCCCGGCCTGCCAAACCACGCACATGGTTCATCGCGGTGACGATGGCTGCTGCCTTCGCGTCGTCTGGTGCAGCGAGAAACCGCAGGATCGTGCGATCTGCATCGGACACCCCTTTCGCAATTTCCACTGCGAGCTGGGCTTCCCGTTCCGCCGCTGCAGTCTGCCCATGCGCAGCATTTGCGCGTGTGATCTGATGCTGGGTAAAGCCGGCGAAGAGAACCAGAAGGATCAGGATCAGTGCAAATCCCGCAGCGATCTGGCGGGAAATCTTGATGTTCTTCAGCATGATGGTGCTTATGACCTATGATAAGCGGACGGACAGATGTTGCACCCCTCCAGGGCAGCAGCGACGAACAGACATTGGCCTGGAGCCGACGGTATTGAGAAGTTGGAATGCGGTCTTTTCTGTATGTGAGACATTGGTGGGTATCCGTAAGGCGATCGCCAGGACGCACCAATGTGTGCTTCCGGTTTAGGAGCTAAAAATGAAAATAGCGTTAATTACTGTGCATCAATATTTTTATTTATACAAACTGAACTGTTTGAGCCAAAATGCGATGCCCGAAGTATTTATGTATTAGAGTTATTGCTCAAGTGGTGATTGGCTTATTGCATCATATGAAGATTTATAAAGATTACCTCCACTTTAAATGATATTATTATATTCCATTAGTGTTGAATTATTAGGCCTGGAATACCGCCCCGAACCGTCAGCAAACAAACGCTAGGAACACTGGCCGGACCTCAAAAGGGTACTGTTCGTTGGAACAGCGGACCTAACCCTCAAAAAGGCACATTGATATCATGGTGAGACGAAGGAAGACGCCCAATGGTCAGTTATGGAACAGGCTGACAAAAGAGACGCGCAGTGGCACGTAGATTCAAAAAGCAGAACGGAGCCGGAGCGCTTACGTAGCCTAACTCGGGCTAGCGGCGAAGTGCACCGTCGCAGCTCGGCCGGAAGAGGCGGGAGTTCTAATAGAGTTCAAGTCTTACACTCCGTCACTGACATTCGTAGTTAATTGCAGACGGATTGGGGTAAGATAGCCTCATTAAATATAAGCATCAAATAAAACTAGCATCAAGACTCCTTTGACCTGCGTCGCGCGTCCGCGCTAGCCGTTCCTGAATGGTTCAGGTTGGGGCAAATGGCACATGATGCACTTCAGAAGTATTCTCCGTAACAATGTTACGGTGCGAGGTGAAGGCGAACAGACGCTGATGTTGGCGCACGGCTTTGGCTGCGATCAGAACATGTGGCGCGCGTTGGAACCTTACCTTAAGGGCTTCCGCCTTGTCTTCTTTGATTACACGGGCTCTGGGCAGTCGGATCTGTCCCAGTTCGATCCGGTTCGGCACAGTCAGCTTGAGGGCTTCGCGGAGGATCTAGGGGAGATATGCGACGCGCTGGACCTCCGAAACGCAACGCTGGTTGGCCATTCGGTCAGCGGCATGATTGGACTAATGGCGGCCATCGCCAAACCGGAGCGATTTTCGAAATTGGTCATGGTTTGTCCATCTCCATGCTTTCTGAACCTGCCTGGCTATACTGGTGGCTTTGAGCAAGCAGACCTTGAAGAGCTGCTTGCCCTGATGGACCATAATTACATTGGCTGGGCGACACATCTCGCTCCGGTCGTTACAGGAGAGCCTGCAGAATCCCAGTTGTCGCAAGAGCTCAGCGGCAGTTTCTGCTCGACCGATCCATTCACAGCCAAGATTTTTGCGGAGGCGACGTTTCTGTCGGACCATCGCAGTCTGCTGGGCCATTCCACTCATCCCGTACTGATCTTGCAAAGTGCTCGGGATGTACTCGCACCTCCTGCTGTTGGAAATTACCTCCTCAACTCACTTCCCCAGGCTCAGATGAAAGTCATCGATGCCGATGGCCACTATCTGCATATGACTCACCCCGAGGTCGTCGCGCAGAGCATCAGCCATTTTGTGAAAGCGCATACTTATGTTTGATGAGCCCCCATCGGCAGCTGCAGGCATCACAATTGACGCGTTTCCAGTGGCCTGTTTCACTACAGACCACTCGCGCGCCATCCGGTATGCAAATGCCGAGGCCTCATCACTGTTCGGCTCTATGCCGAGTGAGACAATCGGGCTTCACATCGAGGCAGTACTGACGCCGGCCTCCAGGATCTTCTGCAACAGCTATGTTTATCCCCTACTGCTTGCGGACGGATGCTGTGAAGAGCTGGCGCTGACCGTAGTGACGCGGAACGGCAGCCGTGTCCCTGTTGTAGCAAACGTGCGGATGCATGGCTCTGAATTTGCCCTATGGAGCTTGATGCGTTCGGAAAAGCGCGAGAAGCTGCAAAGGGAGGTGCTGAGCGCGCGGAATACGCTGCAAGGGCAGACCCGGGCGCTCGAACTTCTGGCTTCTCGCGACGAACTGACGGGGCTGCTGAACCGTAGGGCATCCACCCAGTCCATCCAGGCGTTGATCGCGGCCGCCGATGAGGCAGGGTCTGACGTCACCGTTTTCCTCCTCGACATCGACAGGTTCAAGGCTATCAACGATACCCATGGACACGATGCTGGTGATAATGTCCTTCGTCAGCTCGGCGCCGCTCTCCAGTCCACCGTGCGTCTTCACGAGGTCGTTGGACGGTATGGCGGAGAAGAGTTCATTTTGGCGATCGCCGGAAACGAAGAAGCGGCTGCGCGCTCACTCAATGAACGGGTTCACGTCGCGGCGGCCAGTATTTCAGGGCCAGGTGCACCTGTTACGGTAAGCGTAGGGCTGTGCCGCCGACGTCGCTCCGATGGGGCCGAGCTACATGAGGTCGTGAAGGCAGCTGATCGGGCACTTTATGAGGCAAAGACGTCCGGCCGCAATTGCTCCGTGATCGAGCACAATGGAACCCTGACTGCATTTTGCTGAGCTTAAAAAGGGCCAGATCCTGTCCAAGGAAGAGGGAGCACCTCAAAGACCAGCCAAAACTGACCCCTACCGATCAGGTTCAAGAGGCCGCGAAGACGGAGCGACACCCCGAAGTGCCTGACCATGCCTTAGATGAGAAGAACCCTGCTGTACCCGGCGGCAATCGCCTTAACACCGCAGTCGCGGAAAACCCAACCAAGCCCGGTCTTATCGACAAGAGCAAGACTTGACCGAAGCGACCATGCATTGACGTCAAGGCTCGTCCGCTCGGCGGGCTTTTGAGTATGAAATCGTGTCGGTACAATTTAAGGGATCGCGAGATTGGTGATACTTCTATAGGTTGAACTGGATAGCATTCCCTGTTGTCACTCGGCCCCGCTCGGCAACTCCCTCCAGCCGAGCGGGGCATTTTTCCCACAACAGCTGTTCTGAGACCATCCGCTATCAAGACCGACAGACAAGCATCGTCTAGAAGACCAACGCGTGTTGACGCTTCTGATCTGAAGGTGAGGTTCTACGCCGTTCGAGGTTAGATCTTACAAACGGCACGCAGCTTTACCCCTCCGGACTAAAAGCGCACCTTTGCCGGAATGGCTAAGCGTCCGCTTCGTCACGCATAGTTGCCGCTGGCCTGTCGCTTCCGAGGGTCTACTATGCGGGACAAAGCGGACATTTCCGTCTTGTCAATTTATCATTAAGTGCCGATAAAATAACGCAACTTGCAGCCGAACAGATGTGGCCAATCGGAATGAAGCATTCGCTGATCTGTGGAAGTATTTTACTTGCTGCAACTGCGTTTGTCGGCCCCCTGAAAGCGGAACAGGCCTTCCCCTTCCTGGATCAAGATGCGGTGCGGGCGGCCTATGATCTTGCGCGATCAGGTTGGAAGCCAGCACCTGACATGGTCAGGCAGGCCTTCCTTGTGGCAGAAGACAAGAAATTCCTTGATCGTCCCCCGGTCAGATCAACAATAACTGCAACGATCACTTACTGGTATCCTGAGCCAGGCGGTCGGCGATCCCTTGCCGTAAATGCAGCCATCGCAGGGGCATTGAGCCACGACGAAATATTGGACTGGTTTGTCCACGGCACATTTCTCGGGCAGGGCTGTTTTGGTGTCGATGGAGCGGCAGGCGCATATTTCAGCAAGCAGGCTTCGGAACTCGAACTGCAAGAGGCCGCATTTCTAGCGGCTATCGTGAGGGCACCAGCGCAATTCCATCCCATCAGGGCGCATGACCGTGCCGTGGCGCGGCGCAACTTCGTTATTCGAGAAATGTCAGAGGCTGGCTTTGTAACTGCGCAGGAAGCAAACATTGCGGAAGCCAGTCTACTGTCAGTGCGGGTTCCTCTTGGAAGATGTTCATCGGATCCCGAATAGGCAGAAATAGTCGATAGATGCGCATGGCGGCAATGACCGCAAAGGGCTTAGGCTGTGTGGAAACGCCGGCGCATGCTGGCATCCAAGGGCATCTGACGCGAAGATCTGACTTGCGTTTGGCGAAGTGCAGACAGACCACAAGGAGCGGCGCCTTTCAGGCCTTCAGAGCGCTCATCAGCCCTTGGACCCCGATCAGTGCTACCATTCGCTTGATATTGTAGGCGAGGACGTTCAGCGCGATCTCTGTTTTCACATTCCTCAGCCGTCGGGTTAGAAAGTGGGACGTGCCCATCCACGCCTTGATGGTGCCAAACGGGTGCTCGACCGTGCCTCGGCGGATTGTCATCGGTTCGGTCGGTCCGATCAGCCTCGCCCGCGCCGCCTCGACCAGATGCTCGTGCGCCCACCTTGTGATCCGGCGCTCCTTTCCGGTCGTGCATCGCGATTTCATCAGGCACGTGCCGCACTCGCTGGTCCAGTAGCGGCGGAGTTCCAAGCCGTCTTCCTCGGTCGTGTAGCGATACGGTAGCGCTTCCCCTGCGGGACAACGATAGATATCCGCGTTGGCCTCATAGGCGAAGTTCGCCTTCTCATACATGCCCTTGAGGCGGTTGCCCGACGTCTCGGGGCGCGGGATCGTCGTGGTGATTCTAGCTTTGTGACAGGCCAGGATCTGCCGCCCGCTGAAGTAGCCTTTGTCGGCCAGCACATGCATCTCGTCGCGGCGAAGCGCGTCCTTGGCCGCTTTTGCCATCGGCACCAGAAGATCACGGTCATGACCCTGGTTGGTGACTTCATGCGCGACGATCAGGTGGGTCTCGGTGTCGACGGCGGTCTGGACATTGTAGCCGACCATTCCGCTGTTCCGAGCGCTGGTCGCCATGGCGCGGGCATCGGGGTCCGTCAGCGATATCTGCCCATCCGGCGCATCGGCCAAGGCCCGCCCCATGGCTTGCAGGTGTTGGATATGCTGCCGGACACGCCCGTAACGCTTGGCCAGATGCGCGACCTTCTCAGCCCGAACCTCGCCCTCCTCCTGTCGATCGACCCGCACCATCTCCGCGATGTAGCGCTCGACGTCCGCCTCCAGGTGGGCGATGCGGCTGGCGATCTTGCCCTTGGTAAAGTTGCGATCCCGGCTGTTGACGGCCCGGAACTTGCTCCCGTCGATGGCAACGCAGGCGCCTTTCAGCACGCCGATCCGGCGGCTCAACTCCACGAATTGGGCGCAGCTGCGGCGGATACCAGGGCCGTTGTCACGTCGGAAGTCAGCGATGGTCTTGTGGTCTGGGACAAGGCGGCCGGTCAGCCACATCAGCTCGACGTTCCGCCCGGCTTCGCGTTCCAATCTGCGGCTAGACGGGATCCGGTTCAGATAGCCGTAGATGAACAGCTTAAGCAGCACGGCAGGATGATATCCGGGTCGCCCCGTCCGCGCCGGCGCCGATCGCGCAAATCCAAGCGCAGGCAGATCGAGTTCATCGACGAACAGATCAACCACCCGAACCAGGTGATCCTCGCCAATCCAATCCTCAAGACGATCTGGAAAAAGAGCCGTCTGTCCCCGCGCAGTCCCTTCGATGAAACCCGACATGCCGATCTCCCGCCACCATGTCGAAGTCTACCATAAGGCCGAGTTTCCACACAGCCTCGGCTCTTCGCGTCATGGCAGCGCCGACCACTGAGCGTCTGCTTTCGTCAAGCTGGCACGCCCGAAAGGCAGGCTGCCTGACCGGTAAGTCAAGTTTAGCTTACCCACCCCAAGTCAAGCACAAACGCAAAATTAACCAATCTGCCTGTCCAAAAAGTTATTCTGCTTTCTTAGCTTAGCAAATCCTTCCAGACCCCGCGCTCAAGAGACCTAGCGCGGATCGGTGGATGCCCTCCCCTCTACCCACATACCAGCCATGTTCAAAAACGATCGTTGGTGCAACATCGTCCAGCGTACTGCAAAAACCGTCGTAGAACGCCCTTTTGCGACATGTCTTAAAACCGCTCGGCTATTGATACACGTGCTAGGTGTGAACGTCCTTCCCGCCTAGACGAAATGGACGCCTATGCAGCGACACGGATCAGCGAAGCCCGAGGCGAACGCTGGTTCTGCAGCGAGGACGAGGCGCGGACGCCCGGGTGGCGGGCACCACGGGGCTAGACCGTCCATGGTGTCCGCCCTGCCGTCCGCCCAGTTCAGATCGGTCCATCGACAAGCTTCAACGCATCATCCGGCAAGGGCCGCTGCAGCTCCTCGGCGCGGATGCCGCCGAGCCAATCCTCCCATTCCTCGGGACGCGTCAAGATCATCGGCATCGCCTTAGGATGGATCGGCGCGACCTCGGCATTCGGGGGCAGGTTAGGAAGGCATAGAGATCGTCCGTCGCCTTGCCATCCTTTACCTTGAGGAGAGAGGTCCAGCCGCGGATGTCAATCCCCTCGAAGAACATCGTCGTGTCTGCATCAGTCGGCGCGAACCACTGCACCCCCTGCCCCTTGCCGCGCGGCTCCGAGAAGCTGGTGAACGTCACCAGGCAGCGATGCTCCTGCCCCAGCCAGCGCCGCCAATGCGGCGACCCGAGGTTGCGCACGTTGGTGACGCCGGGATCGCGCGCGGTCTTCAGGACCGACGGCGGCGAGGGCATGCCCCATCGCGCCTTGACGAGTTCCGGCCCGTCGTCGCCGTTGCGGATGATCGGCGCCAGCTGATCGGGATAGACGCAGCCGGACGCCAGGTTTCCGGCGCGGTCGGTCAGCCCCATCGATCAGACGGGTCAGTGCCTCCTGCGAAGTCGTCACGTTATACAGATTGCAAATCGCCCTGCCCTCGCGCCCGTCCTGCTCCCGTTCTGGGCCTGCTTTCTGCCTGCGTCAATGATGCGACGGCCGACGCGATGACCCTGTCGGGGACCAGGATGGATCAGTCTTCCCGGCTCCCAGTGACTTATCCCCCGCTTTGAATCCAGCCTCTCCAATACCTTGTGGCGTCGGCGCCCAGACTCACGCTGGAACCTCTGCCACATCGGTTGACAGAATGGCATCACGAGAACAAAACAGGAACTAATCAGACCTGTTCATTGCCAACCCTGAGGAGCCCCGTCCCATGCCAGCCGTCCGCCCCGCCCTGGCCGAATTGCGCGCCCGGATCGGCGAGATCGATGGCACGGGAGCGCGCCAGCACGGCGTCTTGCCGTTCGGGGTGCGGGAGCTGGATCAGCGCTTGCCACAGGGCGGGTTATCGCTCGGCGCACTGCACGAGGTGGCCGGAGGCGGCCAGGGGGCCGTGGACGGCGCGGCGGCCGCCTGCTTCGTGACGGGTATCGCCGCGCGGACGAAGGGCCAGGTGCTGTGGTGCGTGACCGAGGCCGATCTCTTCGCGCCGGGATTGGCGCAGGTCGGCCTGCCGCCCGAGCGGGTGATCCATGTCGAAGCCGGGGACGACATCTCGGTTCTGGCCGCGATGGAGGAAGGCCTGCGCCATGGCGGGCTGGCGGCCGTGGTGGGCGACGTGGCGCGCCTGTCGATGACCGCCTCGCGCCGGTTGCATCTCGCCGCCAAGGGATCGGGCACCATAGGCCTGGCGCTCCGGCGCTGGCGGCGCCAGGCGGACGCTAGTGATTTCGGACAGCCGACCGCGGCGATGACCCGATGGCGGGTGTCGGAACTGCCCTCCGCGCCCCTGCCCGTTCCGGGCGTTGGCCGAGCGCGCTGGCTCGTGGAGCTGATCCGGGCCCGGGCCGGGGATTCCTTCGATCTCGAACTGGAGGCATGCGATGGCGCGGGTCATCTCCGTCTTCCTGCCGATGTGGCCGATCGATCGGCGGCAACGGCAGGCGGGCGTCATATCGCCGTCGGGTGACGGACCGTTGATCATCGCCGGTCGCGCAGGCAACCGGCGGGTGATCACCGCTGCCTGTCCCGCGTCGCGGGACCTCGGCTTGCAGAAGGGTATGACGGTCAGCCGGGCGCAGGCGCTGGTGCCGGATCTGCGCATAGAGGCGGACGACGCCGGGGCCGATGCCGCGGCGTTGGAGCGTCTGGCGCTCTGGCTTCTGCAGCGGGTCGCGCCCATCGTATCGGCCGATCCGCCGGACGGGATCGTCATCGACTCCACCGGCGCCGATCACCTGCACGGCGGCGAGGCCGCGATGCTAGAGTTGCTGGCAGGCAAGCTGGCGCTTTCCGGCATCACCGCGCGGCTGGCCCTGGCCGACTGCTGGGGCGCGGCCCATGCGCTGGCACGGCACGGGGCGGACGGCGTCATCATCGTGCCCCCCGGTGCGTCGGACGCCGCGCTGGCGCCGCTGCCCCTGGAGGCCCTGCGCCTGCCCGCCGCCACCGCGGCCGGGCTGCGGGACCTCGGCTTCGAGACCATCGGCGATCTGATGGAGCAGCCGCGCGCACCCCTGACGCGCCGCTTTGGCGCGGAGTTGTGCCGGCGTCTGGATCAGGCACGGGGGCTGGCCTCCGAGCCGATCGCGCCCCTGCGCCCGGAGGGGCTGATCGAGATCCGCCGCGCCTTCGCCGAACCCATAGCCGCGCCCGAGACCATAGCCCGCTATATCGGCAAGCTGGTGGGCCGGCTCTGCACCGAGCTGGCTGGCAAGGGGCTCGGCGCGCGGCGGCTGGACCTGCTCTGTTCGCGGATCGACAACCGCACCGAGGTCCTGCGCGTGGGCCTGGCCGTGCCGCAGCGCGACCCGGCCCGGCTGACCCGGCTGCTCTGCGACCGGATCGTCACCCTCGATCCGGGTCTTGGCATCGAGATCATGACCCTGACCGCCACGATCGCCGAGCCGCTGGTGCCACGGCAGGCGGCTACCTCGCTGCTGGAGGCGGCGGTGCCCGATCTCTCCGGCCTGATCGACACGCTGTCGAACCGGCTCGGGGCTCGGTCGGTCTTCCGCTTCGCCGCGGTGGCCAGCGACGTGCCGGAACGCGCCATCATCCGCATCCCGCCGCTGGCGGACACGGCCACTCCCGGCATGGACGCCTGGCCCGACCACTGGCCGCGCCCCGCGCGCCTGCTGCCGCGGCCCGAGCCGATCGAGACCATGGCGCTGCTGCCCGACCATCCGCCGCGCTGGATCCTCTGGCGCGGGGTGCGGCGCCACGTGCAATGCGCCGACGGGCCGGAGCGCATCTTCGGCGAGTGGTGGAAGCGCGACGCCGAGGCGCAGGCCGTGCGCGACTACTTCCGTATCGAGGACGAGGCCGGAGCCCGCTACTGGATCTTCCGCCAGGGCGACGGAGAGGACCGGGCCACCGGATCGCATCGCTGGTTCCTGCACGGGGTGTTCGGATGACCGGGCCAGCCTATGCCGAGCTGCAGGCCACCTCGCAATTCTCCTTCCTGCGCGGGGCCTCCTCGGCCGAGGAGCTGTTCGCCACCGCCGCCCTGATGGGGATGGAGGCCCTGGCCGTCACCGACCGGAACTCTCTGGCGGGGATCGTGCGCGCCCATGTGGCGGCCAAGGAGACCGGCGTTCGCCTGATCGTCGGCTGCCGGCTGGACCTGACCTGCGGCTTGTCCCTGCTGGTCTATCCGACCGACCGGCCCGCCTGGTCCCGCCTCTGTCGGCTGCTGTCGGTCGGCAAGGGGCGGGCCGGCAAGGGCAAGTGCCATCTGGAATGGTCGGACGTGGCCGCCGCCTGCGAGGGCCTGATCGGCATCCTGATCCCCGATCAGGCGGATGATCTCTGCGCCCTGCAGCTGCGCCGGATGGGCGAGGCCTTCGGTGACCGCGCCCATCTGGCCCTGACCCTGCGCCGGCGCCCCAACGATCAGCTGCGCCTCCATGAGCTGTCGAACCTCGCCGCCCGCCTGCGCGTGGCGACCGTGGTCACCAATGACGTGCTGTTCCACACCCCCGACCGCCGCATCCTGCAGGACGTGGTGACCGCGATCCGCCACAACACCACCGTCGACGCCTTGGGCTTTCGCCGCGAGCGTCACGCCGACCGCTACCTGAAGACGCCTGCCGAGATGCACCGGCTGTTCACCCGCTATCCCGAAGCGCTGGCCCGCTCGGCCCGGATCGCGGAGGCCTGCCGCTTCTCGCTGGACGAGCTGGAATACCAGTATCCTGAGGAGCGCGACGACCCCACAGTCACAGCTCAAGCCACGCTGGAGCGGCTGACCTGGGAGGGCGCGGCCGAGCGCTATCCCGAGGGCGTCCCGACCGAGGTCACCGCCAGCCTGCAGCATGAGCTGCGCCTGATCGACCGGCTGGACTATGCCCCCTACTTCCTGACCGTGAACAGCATCGTCCGCTTCGCCCGATCCCGCGACATCCTCTGCCAGGGCCGGGGGTCGGCCGCGAACTCTGCCGTGTGCTTCGTGTTGGGCATTACCTCCATCGATCCGGGGCGCAACGACCTCCTGTTCGAGCGCTTCGTCAGCGAGGAGCGCCGCGAGCCGCCCGATATCGACGTGGACTTCGAGCATGAGCGGCGCGAGGAGGTCATCCAGTGGATCTACCGCACCTATGGCCGCGACCGCGCCGCGCTGACCGCGGTGGTGATCCGCTATCGCACCAAGGGCGCCCTGCGCGACGTGGGCAAGGCCCTGGGTCTGCCCGAGGACCTGATCCGGGCGCTGTCCAGCCAGATCTGGGCCTGGTCCGAGGAGGGGATCGCCGATGACGAGTTGCGCGCCCTGAACCTCAATCCCGATGATCGCCGCCTGCGCCTGACGCTGGAACTGGCCGCACAGCTGCGCGGCACGCCGCGGCACCTCAGCCAGCATCCCGGCGGCTTCGTGCTCACCCACGACCGGCTGGACGACCTGGTGCCCATCGAACCCGCGGCGATGGAGGATCGCCAGATCATCGAATGGGACAAGGACGACATCGAGGCGCTGCGCTTCATGAAGGTGGACGTGCTGGCGCTCGGCATGCTGACCTGCATGGCCAAGGGGCTGCAGCTTCTGGCCGAGCACAAGGACATCCGCCACGACCTGGCAAACATCCCGGCCGAGGATCCCCGCACCTATGCGATGATCCGCAAGGCCGACACGCTCGGCACCTTCCAGATCGAGAGCCGCGCGCAGATGTCGATGCTGCCGCGGCTGCGGCCGCGCACCTTCTACGACCTGGTCGTGCAGGTGGCGATCGTCCGGCCCGGCCCGATCCAGGGCGACATGGTCCATCCCTACCTCCGCCGCCGCGCGGGACAGGAGACTGTCGACTTCCCGACCCCCGAGCTGGAGAAGGTGCTGGGCAAGACCCTCGGCGTGCCGCTCTTCCAGGAGCAGGCCATGCGCGTCGCCATCGAATGCGCGGGCTTTACGCCCGGCGAGGCCGACCTGCTCCGCAAATCCATGGCGACTTTCAAGTTCACCGGAGGGGTGTCCCGGTTCCGCGACAAGCTGATCGAGGGCATGGCCGCGCGCGGCTACGACCGCGACTTTGCCGAGCGGACCTTCCGCCAGCTGGAGGGCTTCGGCAGCTACGGCTTTCCCGAAAGCCATGCGGCAAGTTTCGCGCTGATCTCCTATGCCTCGGCCTGGCTCAAGTGCTGGCATCCGGACGTATTCTGCGCGGCTCTCCTGAACAGCCAGCCGATGGGCTTCTACGCCCCCGCCCAGATCGTGCGCGACGCGCGCGACCACGGAGTCGAGGTCCGCCCGGTCTGCATCAACGCCTCGCATTGGGACTGCACCCTGGAGCCGCTCGGCGACGGCCGGCGCTTCGCGGTCCGGCTCGGGCTGAGGATGGTCAAGGGTCTCGCCAACGCCCATGCGGCGGCGATCGTGCTGGGCCGCGCCGATCAGCCCTTCGCCTCGGTCGAGGACCTCTGGCGCCGCGTGCGCACCCCCATCGCCGCACTGGTCCGGATTGCCGAGGCGGACGGCTTCCGCCCTGCCCTGCGCCTCGGGCGCCGCGAGGCGCTGTGGCACCTCAAGGGGCTCGTCGACCAGGACCTGCCCCTCTTCGCCGCAGCCGAGGCGCGCGCAGCGCCACCGGAGTTCGCCGAGCCGACCGTCGCGCTGCGCCCTATGGCGGCCGGACGCGAGGTGGTCGAAGATTACGGCCATACCGGCCTGTCGCTGCGCCGCCACCCGGTGGCCTTCCTGCGCGAGGATCTGACCCGACGCCGGATGACCCCCTGCGCGGAAGCCATGGCCTCCCGCAACCGCCGCCGTTGCGAGGTGGCGGGCATCGTGCTGGTCCGCCAGCGCCCGGGCTCGGCCAAGGGCGTGATGTTCATCACGCTGGAGGACGAGACCGGCATCGCCAACCTGGTCGTCTGGCCCAAGGTCTTCGAGGCCAACCGCCGCACGATCCTCGGCGCTGGCATGATCGCCGTCGCGGGCCAGGTTCAGCGCGAGGGCGAGGTCGTCCACCTTGTCGTCCACCGCATCACCGACCTCTCAACTGACCTCGCCAGCATCGGCCAGCGGGGCGACGCCTTCCCGCTCACCCACGGGCGCGGAGACGAGTTCAGGGCGACTGCGGGGAGCCTGACGGGCAACGCCACCCCGCCGACACCGCGCGACATCTACATCCCGGACCTCCATATCGATACGGTCAGGGTGAGGTCGAAGGACTTCAGGTAGGGGTAAAGATTGGGAAGCAGATGATCTCGGATGCTGGGAGACGCGAAGGGCGGAGAGCGGCCTGACGGCGTTGCGGCAAGGCATTTGCAGCATCAAGCTGAAGCGGACGTTCGCACTACCAAATCGGTTGCTAACCTAGGATAGACGAGGACGGGAAAACCAAGCGACAGCAAGTTCACGGCGCGCTGCGGCAATCTTATAAGGCGTTACCCTCAGCCTCCCTACCAGCCGTCGTTTATCGGCGGAGTTTTCGGGCCTTCGGGCCTTCGGGCTGCGGCTGCAATTAGTCGCTCGCCGTGCACGGACGACGAACTGCCAGGATGGACGCTGCTGGCGGAGCTCCAGGCTGAACCGGGTTTCCAACACCCCTGGCCGTCCGGGTGCAACCATCAATCGTTCCTGGGATGCCGTTGAGCCATCCCTCACCGAGTTTGTCGCATGGGTCATTAAAACAAGGTCGCCATGTTCGGGATATCCGTGACGTGGAGAAGGAGGACGCCCGTGCTCCGTGATAATTCCATCGCGCTCGGGGTGAACTCACCCACCGCCATGACGACCGCATGTCGAATGCCAAGGTGCATCGCGCCGGAGAATACCTCCTGAACCGCTGCATTTCCAACCTTGCTGGCATAGCGCTTGGCCTGGATCGCGACGGTTATTCCATCCCGAACCGCAATCACGTCGACGCCCTGGTCGCCGGAGCCGCGTGTCACCCGGGATTGCCAGCCGAAAACGCTCAGTGACGAGGCGACCCATGCCTCGAATTCATGTCCGTCGGTTGGGTAGCTTTCAGGATTGAAACCCAAGGTCCGGCTTACATCCTCGAGGCGGTTTACCTCGTTCAGGACGATCTTGACGGCGCGCTTGATAGGTAACCCGTTCCCAGCCAGGCCGACAGAGCGCAGAAAACGTCGGATCTCATCAATCCTTCCATCGCTCAAGATGGCCCCATAAGGATCGAGAACGAGGCTCTTGCGCAGCTCACCACGGAGCGCGATCAGATGCTTGGCAACGGCATCTGTGATGACCTTTTCCTCGGCCGTTCTCCGGTCGCGCGTGAGGGCCGCACCTATCGCGCAATCGGCGATCGCAAGGATGGCCTTATGCCGTTCGCGGATCTTCCGTTTGATGTCATAGGCGTCCAGCTTGGCTTTAAGGTCAACCGACGGTTCGCTCAGTTCCGGCGGAACACTGGTGGGGGCATCATCTCCTGATGATGTGCTGACATCCCGACCTCTCGCTTCTGTGCGTCTCTTTATCTCATCCAGCTTGGCTTTCAGGCCGGCCGCCAGTTCGCGCTGTTCCGGCGGGAGGCCGGTGGGGGCAACGCCTCCACCTGATGCGCCAATATTCCGACCTGTCGCTTGCTTGCGCTGCTCGATCTCGTCCAGTTTGGCTTGGAGTGCCGGAGAGATCCTGTGCGGGCCGCGGTAGTATTCCCGCTTGGCGCCGACGGGCTGGCCGTTTCCGTTGCTTCGTTCGTTATTCATTTTCTGATCCGATCAGTCACCTGACATCGTTCGGCCCGGTCGACCGAGGAGGCCTCTTCCAATCCATCTGCAAGCCGGTCCTGCATCCGCTCACCTGTTCCAGGGGTAGTCCTTGGCATCGCAGGTCCGCTGCACCCAGGTCGCGATGTTCGAGGCGCAGAGCAGGTCGGTTTCGGGAAGGGTGAAGTCGCTCGGCGGGGCGCTCTTGAAGAGCGTGAGAAAGGGTTCGGGGCGAATGCCCATCACCATGGCGTAGGAGCCGAGCCGGTCGTATACGGGGTCGTTAAGCGGGACGGCGACACCGTCCACGCTCACCTGGTGGAAGGCCAGATCGGGGTAGGGTGACCAGATCTGTCGCTTCACGCCACCAGCGAAAACGATCGTGCAGGCTGAGTAGCAGTTGTTCCAGAGAAGCGTCTCGAGGTTCTTCTGGCGGATGTAGATGCCCGCCTTGATGGCCTCGTGGACGCTGCCGCCGGCGCTGCCCAGGGCTACCTGGGTCACCTGCGGGTTTTCCTCGATCGCTTTGATAAGCTGTTCTGCAAAGCCTTCCTCGACGTTCCCGATGACCCTGAGCATGGTGTCCTCGACATCGAAGAACGTCGGCTCGATCTCTCCGATCCAGGCGGTGCCGGGAATGCCGTATTCCCCGACGCAGTCCAGGTTCCACTCCCGGATGCGCCGTGGCTCATCGAGATCGAGCAGCCGGCGCGCGTTGAAGACCCAGTTGCCGAGCGATTGGGCCGCAACACCGGTGGCGTGACCATCGGTTCCGGAAACGTCGATCTCCGTCGACCGCTCGAGATCCGCGACATGTCTGGCCTTGTCGAGCATCCGGCCGAGGATGGAGCAGCTGTGCTCGTTGGCGTGAAACTCGTTATAGAGCGTTCCGATATGTCGTCCTTCCTGGCCTCGGCTTTGGGCAAGCTGCCAGAGTTCCTCTTCCTGGACCTCGACAGCCGCGATGGTTTCCTCCCAGGAGGCTGCATTTGCCTGCAAGGGAATGACGACGGCGGCTGCGGCGATGAACAGCCAGGCCAGAGGCGCCGGGAGGCCCGAGGTGGGCGAAGCCGAAGCTGTTTCGCTGATGAGGGACGTTGCTTTTTGCCTGGAACGGTGCATGCGGGTGAGTGCTCGATGGATGATGGAAATCGTGAAGAAGTATGGGTGTTACGACATTATCCTGCCCTTGCGGTCATCAAAGAAATACTTCTCTTAAGATTCTGTCGGCTTTGGACCGAGAAACACTGTGACCAGCTCAGCGATGGCGGCACCCACGCCGCGCTCAATCTGAACTGTCAAATGGTTCCCAAGTTGGAAACTGATATGCCTAACTAATATTTCACTCTCGTGACTTACACGTTCGCTTCAATGGTCGACGTTCGCCACTTGTTCAGCCAAAACGCTGTTTGCAATATTCCGGAATTGAGCTTCCTTGGAGCTCTTGCGTCGAGGCTCCTCCACGGACGTAGAACCGCTGCATGCTTCCATCCTTGACGAAGGCGGCCTTCGGCCCCTTGTCGCAACGGATGGCCAACACACGACCACCTTCTTCATCTTCGAAGTGGTAATGCACATATGGCATGAACACTTCGCCCACGCGATCCTTCATCAAGTTGACAAGATGCAGGCCCATCTTGTCCTCATTTGCAAAGCCATCGGCTTCCGAGCCCAAACCTTCGCCGCTGTCGGACACCCCGATCAGCAGAGTGCCCCCCTTCGCATTCAGGAAGCCCGCAATGGTCCTCAGAACGGCAAGCTGAATCTTGTCATCATGCTGGCGGGTATGAAGATTGGTGCGCAGGGTCGACTTAAACTCGATCGCGTCCCCTTCACCGGCGGTGATTAGTTCAGTCACCAAGGCCCTTGGGATCAAGATGGGCAATCCGGTTTTCAAGATCCGTGACCTGATGAAGCGGCATGGGGTCAAGGCGCTGTCATCCAACTATACGCTCTACGGCGACCTAAGCCGCCGCGTGGTGGAGGTCCTGCACAGCTATTCCCCCCGCCTTGACGTCTATTCGATAGACGAGACGTTCGTTTTATCTTGACAGTCTGCACCGCCCTTAGACGCTAGCGTATGATAGGCGACGCAGGGGTGGATCAAGCCGGCCGTCGCGCTTTCCATAAAGCTGGCGGCGGACGGCTTGATCCGCACCGTCTGTGGAGAACTTGCGCGAGTCTTTTTATGTTAGAGCACATTTGGTTGTCAGAGCGACGGTTGGAAGGCGATCATCAGGAAGCGATCCCATGCATACTTCGTGGTAGCGCACCATACGATCCCGACGTTGATCGCTTTCTGCTAGGGTCAGGATGCATTGATTTCCATTGCGTTGCGTGATTCACGGCTCTGAAACGGAGCGGTGAGATGAGCGACCTTTTCTGGCTGACGGATGCGCAGATGGCACGTCTTGCCCCTTTTTTCCCAAAGTCCCATGGCAAGCCGCGCGTTGATGACAGGCGCGTTCTCAGCGGGATTATCTTCATCATCCGCAATGGCTTGCGCTGGCGTGATGCACCCGCTGCCTATGGGCCTCACAAAACACTTTATAGCCGTTGGAGGCGTTGGAGCGGGAAGGGTATCTTCGCTCGGATGATGGCCGGCCTCGCTGCTGAACACGGTGAAGAGAATACTGTGATGATCGACGCAAGATACCTGAAGGCACATCGAACGGCGACCAGCATGGCCGTCAAAAAGGGGGGCGTGGACGTCTGATCGGCCGCACAAAAGGCGGCATGAACACCAAGCTGCACGCCATCTGCGACAGCCAGGGGCGACCGCTCGATCTGTTCATCACTGCCGGACAGGTGAGCGATTATATCGGCGCAAGGGCGCTGCTCAGCGGCCTGCCAAACGTCAGGTGGCTGCTTGGCGATCGCGGTTATGATGCTGACTGGTTGAGAGAGGCGTTGCAGGACAAGGGGATACGGGCCTGCATCCCCGGCCGGAAGCAACGCAAGATGCCTGTTAAGTATGACAAGCGCAGATACAAGCGGCGCAACCGTATCGAGATCATGTTCGGCAGGATAAAGGACTGGCGGCGCGTCGCGACCCGTTATGACCGCTGCCCGAAGGTGTTCCTCTCCGCCATCGCGCTGGCGGCTCTCGTCATCTATTGGTTATGAATCCTGACCCTTCTGTATCTGAGTTTCGCTAAACTTACCCCGTCACTGTCCCTGGCCAGGGACGGTGACGGGGTGGTGCGCGACGTCTGACCCTTGTGGCTTGACCACGCTTTTTAGCCTGTCGGCACCGCCTCTCTTCATCGTCTCGGACAGTTGATTGCGGCCGTTCAGGACCGCGCACCAGAAGGAAGAGAGCATGGACAATCTATCACATGGCCGTGTTATCGGCATAGACGTCAGCCGTGACTGGCTGGACCTTCATTGCCTGCCCGATGGGCTCCAATGCCGAATGCCAAATGGACCTGAAGGTCACGCGGCCGTCTCGGATCTTGCCCGCAATCGAGATGCCGTCGTTTGCTTTGAGTCAACCGGCGGACAGGAATGGCAGCTCTGGGAAACGCTCGAGGCAGAAGGCGTCATCGCCCGACAGGTGCCGCCTGCTCAGGTGAAGGCATTCGCACGAAGCCGTGGCACGCGCGCAAAAACCGACCGAATTGACGCGGAGCTTATTGCCCGCTTCTTTGCCTTTCGGCCCGATGCCGGTCGCCGCCTTCCCACAGAAAAGCTGAGATCACTCAGAGCTTTGACCTCAAAGCGGGCCCAGATCGTCGAGATGCGGAAACGTCTACTGGCACAGATCCGCGCGCATCAGAAGCTTGGCACAGCCGAGATGTTCGACAGCGTCGATAGCGACCTAAAGGCTCGGCTCGACTGCCTGATCAAAGAGTTGGAAGACAGGATCGGGGCCACCCTATCTGGCGACGTATTGCTGGCAGAAACCGCTGGTGTTTTGCGCTCCATCCCTGGGATCGGACCAGTGGCCAGCACAATGCTGATCGCCGAAATGCCTGAACTTGGCACCATAACAGGCGAACAGGCTGCAGCTCTCGTAGGGCTCGCCCCAGTGGCGCAAGACAGTGGAACCCTGCGCGGGAAGCGGACCATTGCAGGGGGTCGCCGTGCCCTAAGGCATGTGATGTTTCAGGCTGCTCTGGTCGCCGCGCATCACAACCCGTCCATGAAGGCGTTTGCGGATCGTTTGCGAAAAGCAGGGAAACCGCACAAGGTCATCATAACCGCGGTTGCCCGGAAACTGGTCAACCTAGCTAACGCCCTGTGTAAAAGCCGCCAGAAATGGAAGCCTTCCACCGCGTGAGGGATACAGTTGCTAGTTAGCGATCAGAGAATAGTGCCAACCTGTTGAATATATAATTTATTAGACCATGGATATAGTCTCGGAATTTCACCCATGAGTATCAGATTGGCAGCTGATCTTGAAACAGAAAGTTGAGGCGTGCATGGATGACTGTCTATAGATGACAGAGCAGCTAGTCGCCGCAGCGCGGATGCACGGGTCGTTTTCCACAATCGTTGTGCTTTCTGGCCGATTAAAACGCCATCTACCCGTGCTGCGCCCTCATTTGCACCAGAAGCGGACGCTCAGAAGGCGCGGCAGGATCGACGCGAAGAGCCGAGGCTGTGTGGAAACTCGGCCTTATGGTAGACTTCGACATGGTGGCGGGAGATCGGCATGTCGGGTTTCATCGAAGGGACTGCGCGGGGACAGACGGCTCTTTTTCCAGATCGTCTTGAGGATTGGATTGGCGAGGATCACCTGGTTCGGGTGGTTGATCTGTTCGTCGATGAACTCGATCTGCCTGCGCTCGGATTTGCGCGATCGGCGCCGGCGCGGACGGGGCGACCCGGATATCATCCTGCCGTGCTGCTTAAGCTGTTCATCTACGGCTATCTGAACCGGATCCCATCCAGCCGAAGGCTGGAACGCGAAGCCGGGCGGAACGTCGAGTTGATGTGGTTGACCGGCCGCCTTGTCCCGGATCACAAGACCATCGCCGACTTCCGGCGTGACAACGGCCCCGGCATCCGCCGCAGCGTTGCTCAGTTCGTGGAGCTGTGCCGCCGGATCGGCGTGCTGAAGGGCTCCTGCGTTGCCATCGACGGGAGCAAGTTCCGGGCCGTTAACAGCCGGGACCGCAACTTCACCAAGGGCAAGATCGCCAGCCGCATCGCCCACCTGGAGGCGGACGTCGAGCGCTACATCGCGGAGATGGTGCGGGTCGATCGACAGGAGGAGGGTGAGGTTCGGGCCGAGAAGGTCGCGCATCTGGCCAAGCGTTACGGGCGTGTCCGGCAGCATATCCACCACCTGCAAGCCATGGGTCGGGCCTTGGCCGATGCGCCGGATGGGCAGATATCGCTGACGGACCCCGATGCCCGCGCCATGGCGACCAGCGCTCGGAACAGCGGAATGGTCGGCTACAATGTCCAGACCGCCGTCGACACCGAGACCCACCTGATCGTCGCGCATGAAGTCACCAACCAGGGTCATGACCGTGATCTTCTGGTGCCGATGGCAAAAGCGGCCAAGGACGCGCTTCGCCGCGACGAGATGCATGTGCTGGCCGACAAAGGCTACTTCAGCGGGCGGCAGATCCTGGCCTGTCACAAAGCTGGAATCACCACGACGATCCCGCGCCCCGAGACGTCGGGCAACCGCCTCAAGGGCATGTATGAGAAGGCGGACTTCGCCTATGAGGCCGATGCGGATATCTATCGTTGTCCTGCAGGGGAGGCGCTACCGTATCGCTACACGACCGAGGAAGACGGCTTGGAACTCCGCCGCTACTGGACCAGCGAGTGCGGCACATGCCTGATGAAATCGCGATGCACGACCGGCAAGGAGCGCCGGATCACGCGGTGGGCGCTCGAGCATCTGGTTGAGGCGGCGCGGGCGAGGCTGATCGGACCGACCGAACCGATGACTATCCGCCGAGGCACGGTCGAGCACCCGTTCGGCACCATCAAGGCGTGGATGGGCACGTCCCACTTTCTGACCCGACGGCTGAGGAACGTGAAAACGGAGATCGCGCTGAACGTCCTCGCCTACAATCTCAAGCGAATGGTGGCTCTGATCGGGGTCCAAGGGTTGATGAGCGCTCTGAAGGCCTGAAAGGCGCCGCTCCTTGTGGTCTGTCTGCACTTCGCCAAACGCAAGTCAGATCTTCGCGTCAGATGCCCTTGGATGCCAGCATGCGCCGGCGTTTCCACACAGCCTAAGCCCATTGTTGCCGGTCGTGGCTGATCTAAACTAGCGGGCGAACATACGAATCTGGAACACGTTCTGATGTCACAAGGCCTGGTCTCGATACTCAATCCCATGTCGACAGAGGCGATGGCTGTCACTTTGGGTCGGAGAGCTTTTCTCCGCGAGATGTTAATGTCTGGCCTGCTGTCGCTTTCCCTGCCATTGGTTAGCCTTGCCGGGATCTATATCTACCTGCACACCAATGGTGTGGACCTGGTCAGCCTCGCAGTCGGAGTGGTTACGGTTTCTGCCCTGACGGCCACTCCCCTGATGTTCTATGCATCACTGCGGCTTAACGCTGCCACTCTCGCCCGAGAAAGGGCGGTCGTGTGCGCGTCGGAGCAGCTGCTGCATAAGCCGTTCGAAGGACCCTTTCTGGTACGGCGCTCAATAGTCGCGGGCTCGATCAGGTCGCGCATCCTCGCCGGCTTTCCCGCTTGCATCGGCTTTGGCATGGAATTTGCACTCATGTGGTATGTGACGACCGGCAGCGCCTTTATGCTTCTACAAGTTCCAATTGGAATGATGCTCGCAGTCCAAATGCTCATCGCCGTAAACCTGCTTAGATAAGCGTCCGCTTCGTCCCGCATTGTGTCTGCGCTGCGCCGACTGCTGACTGTCCGCTTTCATCAAGTTGGTAAGCCCTAAAAGACGACTGCCTGCCATAAGCCCTCTATAGAGCTTTAACGGATATTTACAGCGGCGCCGTCAAGGAAGCTGTTTCCTGAGTGCGTAACTGTTGTGTCAACTGTTCCAGTTCCTCAATACATTTATCATATGCCGTTCCTGATTTTGGAAAATCAGCGCGGAGCCGTTGATAGAAGCTAAGCCATTTGGGAAGCTCGCTGATCGGGTATGTGCCGGACCAATACCTGCCGGTCATGCTGAACGTGGTTTCGGTATGGGTGACTTTCATTGTGTTTGCGCCTCTGTCTGGTCAATGCGTTTCTTATTTCGGTATCGACCATCTGGCGTGATACGGATTCCCCAAGTTCAAATCAGCGCCGTGCTAATTTACAACCACACACCGCAATATTCTCTGGAAATGATGGCTGATATAGGCGATTCTCTTTCTTATTGAAGGAGAACATTATGGCAGCCGAAAACACTTATCGTCTCGGTCATTCGCGTTTCAGCACATCGACCGAAGGTTTGCAACGGATCCTGGAAGGCGCATACGATAAGACGGCCAGGCCGCTGTGCCAATGCAGCCGTCAGGAACCGGCAATGTATATCGCCAAGGTCGGGAACGAATATATCCTGAAACGTATGCCCGGAACGGGTCATCTTCACGATCCGGTTTGTGAGACATTCGATCCACCCCCGGAACTGTCCGGCCTGGGCCAGGTGAACGGACAGGCCATCTTGACCGACGAGGCGGGCGGCACGATGCTCAAACTGGATTTTCCGCTATCGGTGAAGGGCGGACGGGCCGCCCCCGTGGCCGATCCGGGAGAGGCCGCGTCATCCGCCGTTGCCAGCCCGGCAAAGCTGCGCCTGTTGGCCGTGCTGCACTACCTCTGGGAAGCCGCAGGTCTGAACAAGTGGCGAAGCACTTACGGCCGCCGCCGCAGCTGGTTCATCATCCACCGTGAATTGATGGCCGCGGCCGCAAAAGTCAGCACGAAGGCCGGGCCGATCTCCGGCAACCTCTTTGTCCCGCCGCTCTATTCCATCGAGGAAAAGGAAAGGCTCGCCGCCGACCGGCGGCGCTTCCTGCACCGGCTTCAGCCGGTTGCAGGAAAGCCCACACCCCTTGGCATCGTCATCGCGGAATACAAAGGCTATGAGCCTTCGACCTACGGTCGAAAGCTGATCCTCAAGCATCTGCCGGATTATCCGATATTTCTGGACGAGGAGACCGGGAAGCGGTTCGACAGGATCGCGGCCGACAAGATAGAGACGATCGAGGCCACACCGAACAGCCACCTGATCGTCATCGCGACCTTCAGCCCGAAGCCGAGCCACGGCAACATCCGCGAAATCGCCGTCATGCCCGTCAACGGGCAATGGATTCCGTTCGATCACGACCGCGAACACCAGTTGCTGGACGCCCTGGCCGAGCGCGACTTCATCAAATGCCTGAAATACAACCTGTCGGCCACAGCCCCTGTCGCCAATGCCCTGCTGCTGGATACCGGAACGCCTGTCGCCATGTTTGCCCCCAATCACGACATGATAGAGGAGGCGTATGACGACCTGAAAAAGATCGCCGCCGATGGCGTCTATCCGCCGTGGCTGTGGGCACCCGAAGAATTTGACTTGCCTGGTATCCCAGGCAAGTCAACATAATCGCACGGCACGGCGGTTTCTTATCAGATCATTTGTTTATCGGTTCCCGAATGAATAAAAGGCTAGAGTAAATGAAAGCATTTCTTAAGCGGCGTCAGATTTATATTGTTTGGTTGAGGACTGAAAGGCTAAGAGGATGAACCATTTTCAATGGGTTGTTGCCATAAACTCTGTAGGCGGTCTCTCCGATGGCGATGACGAGATGACGCTCGCAATCAAGGGCGCAGAGAACTTCTGCCTCGACTTCATTCGGGACAATGGCCTGCCTCTGAACTACATGGTCGAGAAAGGCATCCCCTATATCGCTGCCTACATGGTCTCATGCGCCAAGAACATCGACTATGAGATCTTCAACCTCTATCTCGATAGCAGGGATTACCGGCGGATCTTCTACCGTGAAGCCGAGAAAAATACAGGTATCCTGGCGGATATGCTGAATGAAGCCGCGCAGATACAACCGGATATTCTCAGGAGCTTCATCATCGGCGCAGGGTTGCGGTTGAAGATCGCTCCAACCGGCGCTGGCAAAGGCGTCAAATTAAGTAAGCAGAATAGTCGTTACTGAAAGTTGGTTTTAGAGTAAAAGATAACCAACAAAAAGCGAGATCATCATGAAATACTGTTGCCAATTTTGTGCCACAACGTCTGAAACACCTTCGGCGTGCGAAGTCTGTGGCGTGTTCAGAAACGATCCGACTCCTTCAGATAAGGAACAATCAGGCTTTAGTTTCTGGGGTCTTATGCTGATGCTTTCGGGCCTCGGCATGCTGTTGCAGATTTCTGCGCTGTTCCTCTGACCAATCCGGGCGTCCCCTTCGGGCCGCGTCCCCGGTTCCGGCCGGCAAGACCGGCCTCCACCCGAGCTGGTCGGGGCGATGCGCCCGGCTGCGCTGCACGGGTGAATGTCTCGTCCCGAGCCATCCCCCCGCACACCGGTCCTGGGCGCCCTGCCCCGCCCATCTCGTCCCTCACGGGCGGGACCGCTGACGCAGGGCGCGCGCGCAATGTGGGCAAGTAAAGCATAAATCTCTGTCGCTTATAGAATAGCGAGATCCCCGCGCGAGGCGCGGCGATCGGGACGCAGGGGGGATTTGGACAAGCCAAACGCCCCCTGCCCTTGCTGGGCCAGGCGCTGCGCGCCTGTCCGTCAGGGGACCGCCGGTCCCCCACCGCAACAGGAAAATGCTGCACGTCCTGCGGGGCCGTGTCCTCGCGCTGCGCGCTGCGGGCCGCACCACCCCCTTGTCCGTTTGATTTTCCCATTGCGGCGGTTCCCCCCCTGCCCTCGGCCGGGAGCAAGGGTTCAGGAGAGGGGCGCGCTGCGCGCTTCCTCGCCTGACCCCTCGCCCATTTTGGGCACCGGCCACAGGGCAAAGTCCGGGCCGGGATCGTCGCAAAAGAAGGAACGCCAAATGGCACAAGCAAACCAGACCGACACCGCCGCCGAGCAGGCCCGCGACCACATGCTGCGCCTGCTGATCGCAGAGCAGAACGACGCCTTCCGCCGCTGCCTGGGCTTCGCCGCCCTGTGGCGGGACCATCATCTGAAAGGCCGCGCTGTCGTCACGCCGGGTTTCGAGGCCCTGCCCATGGCGACCAAATCCGCGCTGATGGAGAAGGTTATCAACTTCACCGACTTCACCGAGGAAAACGACCCTTGGGAGGATCATTCCTTTGGTCGCGTGGAGGCCGATGGTGCGGCGATCTTCTGGAAGATCGACCTCTACGACACCGACTACACTTACGGCGCGACGATGCCCGATTGTGCCTGTGACCCCGACCAGACGCGCCGTGTCCTGACGCTCTACCTGCCGTCCGAACACTGACCAGAGATCGGCCTGCTTTCGCTCCGTGAGCAGGCCGGTGCTTCCCGCAGCTTCAACCGGAAAGGGGGTGAACACATGAGCAAAGCAATCTTTGAACAGCGCCTCGCGGAAGCATGGGCGCTTGTCAGGAAGGGCGATGATTTTGGGATCGGCCGCCGCTTCCTGAACCAGCACGGGGCCGTTTAAGCCCCCCGCCTTGTCCTGCCCTCATACTGGACAAGGCACCCATAACATAATCGTCGCACACAGGAATATACCCCATGAAAACCGAAATCATCACCCCCGCCGCCATCCAGTATTTCCCGCTGGCCCAACTCTATGTCTCCGACATGAACCCGCGTCAGGACGCGGACCCAGAGGGGATCGACCTGCTGGCCGACAGCCTCGCCATGATCGGCCTGATCCAGAACCTTTCCGGCACCGTTGACGCGGATGGCCGCGTCGGCATCGTCGCCGGGGGCCGCAGGCTGCGCGCCATTGCCCGCGCGGTCGAGCGTGATCCGACCGTGACCAAGCGGCACCCGGAACTGGCATCCGTTCCGGTCCGCATCGCCCCTGACGAGGCGACCGCGCGGGCATGGGCCAGCGCCGAGAACGCCGCCCGCGAGGACTTGGCACCCGCCGATGAAATCCGCGCCTATGGCCGGGTGAAGGATGCAGGCGCGGACGTGTCCACCATCGCCCGCAGCTTCGGCAAGACCGAGGCGCATGTATACCGCCGCCTTGCGCTGGCAGCACTTCCCGTCCCCATTCTGGACGCCTTGAAGGCAGGTCAGATCAGCCTTGGCATGGCGAAAGCCTTTACCGTGTCCCAGGACGAGGCTTTGACCTTGCAGGTTCTGGCCGACGTGAAGGGCCGCGACGTGTCCGAATACCGCATCAAGCAGGCTTTGCAGCCCGACGCGATCAGCGGCACCGACCGCCGCGCCCTGTTCGTCGGGCTGGACGCCTACGAGGCCGCAGGCGGGCGGTTGATCCGCGACCTGTTCAGCGACACGACCGCGCTGCACGATGCCGACCTGCTGGACCGCCTGTTCATCGAGAAACTGAAAGAGGAAGCGGCGAAGGCCGGGGCGGTCTGGAAATGGGTCGAGGTTTGGACCGACAGCTATATCCCCTACGACACCACCGAGAAGATGGACCGCGTTTACCGCGTCGAGGGCGAACTGACCGAGGAACAGACCGAGCGTTATGACGAGTTGGCCGAACTGGCGAATGGCGACGTTCTGGACGAGGCAGGGCAGGCCGAACTGGCGGAACTGGTGGCAATCCTTGACGGAGATTACACCGATGCGCAGCGCGCCGTGGCCGGGGTGTTCGTCTATGTAGGAAGCGATGGACGGCTTTGCGTAACCAACCCCCTTGTCAGCCCCTATGACCGCGCCGAGGCAATCGAGACGCAGGTTCTGACCGGCCATGCCGCAACGCGCCACGGCGCGGCCAGCATCGAGGATGCGCCCAAGTCGCCCTATTCCGGTGCGCTGGTCGAGGACATGAAGGCCGTGCGGCTGGCCGCGATCCAGACCGCGCTTCTGGACAAGCCGGAAATGATCTTTGACCTGCTGGCCTTCGGCCTGTCGCTGGCATCGGGCGTCAGCACCCATGTGTTCGACCTGTCACCGGGACGCCCCAACAACTGCCCAAGCAAGCCCGAGAGGTTGGAGTTTTCCGAACGGCTGACCCATGCCCCTGCGGGACATGAGGCATGGAGCCGCCCGGAATTGCGGATTGACGATCTGGCGACCGCCTTCCGCACGTTCGTCGCCGCTGGCAAGAAAGCCCGCAACGCGGCGCTGGTCGAGAGCGTGGCGCGGACCCTGCCCTACGGCGCAGGCAGCGCGGAGTTTTTCGGACTGATCGAGGCCGATGCCGGGGCCGGTATCCGCAAGGTCTGGACGCCCACCGCCGAGAACTTTTTCAGCCGCGTCAGCGCCGACTATCTGGACACGCTGCATCTGGAACTGACCGGCTGCGATCCGCAGGGGAGCGGCTTCAAAGCACACAAGGCGCAGAAGAAGGCCGAGAAAGCGCAGTGCATGGAGCGTCTGTTCAGCGATGCCGAGTATCAGAAGGCATGGAAGATCGACGCAGAGAAGAAGGCCCGCATCGAGGCTTGGACCCCGGACTGCTTCTGAAAAAAATGAAGGGGCGGGGAGAATAGCCGCCCCTTCAATCCAACAGGAGGAAGAACCCGAATGTATGTTGCAACTTATTGGGATGGCAATACCTGAATAGACCCGCGCAGCGAGCTATAAACATTTATTGAAGACCGGCAGGCGATGCTCACCGCCGCTGCAATCCACAAGAACGCCCGCCCCTGTTTTACTACCGCTCAAACCGACATTTCCGCCGCAGCTCCTGTTCAGTAGAGCGCGGCCCCGCCCATCCTTCTGCGACGAAGGTTCAACTGGCCCCGCCTCGCGCGGGGCCTTTTTTCATCGCCGCCTTCTGTCGTGACAGGGCCAAGGAAAAGCAAAGCGGACGCCAGGAATGGGCGGCGTCTTGATGACCTGGCGGTGGTGGCCGTCTGCGCCGGCCCCCACCGCCAGGTCCGGCCCTTCGGGCGGAGCCTTGCCTTCAGCAAGGCAGCGAGCTCGGCTGAATGCCTGCTGCACTAGAATGGTTTCGCTGAGGAGCATCGTTAAAAAGTAAAACCTAGATGCCCCATCTGCTTTGCAGACGGGGCATCTTGCGTTACCCGCTCACTTGGCATTCATGTAAGAACGCAGGACGGCGTTGATCTTGCTCTGATAGCCCGGACCTTGAGAACGAAAAAACTCTAGAATGTCTGGATCAAGTCGCATTGAGATCATGATCTTTTTTTCTGGACGGACTACTTCGACGCGACTCCAGTCAACGTCGATTTCAGCATCGCCAGCGTAGTCGCCATTTGATCCAATCTTATCCCAGTTGGTTTGACTACGAATCTTTCTCACTTCGTCCAGCGACATAACGGCTGTAAGCTTGTCTCTCATTTTCTCTCGCCCTTCGGGCAGTGATTATGCGGATAACATCTTCACGTTCAGTAAAAACCACTGCGATGAAATATCCCTGGACTTGACCAATCGCAATGAAACGTTGTTCAGTTTCGGATTTGCCGACCAATTTAACGTAGGGGCCGCTAAAAATCTCAGCTGCATCCACAAAGTCTATTTGATGCTTCGCAAGGGTTAGGTGACGTTTATGTTCGTCCCACTCAAAACCAGCCATGGAGTTTCCATCTTAATGTTGCAGTAGTTCATTAAGGTCCTCCGACGTTAGTCACCTTGGGCTGTATATACGCTTTGTATATGCGGAAGTCAATAGGGCGTCCCCTTCGGGCCGCGCCCCCGGTTCCGGCCGGCAAGACCGGCCTCCACCCGAGCTGGTCGGGGCGATGCGCCCGGCTGCGCTGCACGGGTGAATGTCTCGTCCCGAGCCATCCCCCCGCACACCGGTCCTGGGCGCCCTGCCCCGCCCATCTCGTCCCTCACGGGCGGGACCGCTGACGCAAACCACGCGCGCAATCATTTGCCATGACAGATTATGGCCTCAATCTTTCCGATTGAGCCTGCCGTGAAGGAGATTGGAGCCTTTGAACCAAGGCACGGACTTTTGCGGTATGGATACCGCTATCCCCGTCTTGGGGTTTCGACCGGTGAACGCCACCCGAGGTCTGACTTCAAAAAAACCAAATCCTCTGATCTCAACCCTTTGTCCACGCGCAAGGCTCGCGATAATTGCCTCAAAGATCTTATCAACTGCGGCCTCGACGTCCCTTGATGGAAGATGAGGTCTTTCAGCTGCAATTCTTTTTATCAGTTCAGAACGAACCATGCAGTCCACCTCAGCAAAAACTTCAAGGTCACGGGATTAGCTGATCACAACCCGACGCGATCTTATCTGTTCCTATTTTGGTCCCAGGTTTATTTGAAATAACGAGATCCCCGCGCGAGGCGCGGCGATCGAGACGCAGGGGGGATTTGGACAAGCCAAACGCCCCCTGCCCTTGCTGGGCCAGGCGCTGCGCGCCTGTCCGTCAGGGGACCGCCGGTCCCCCACCGCAACAGGAAAATGCTGCACGTCCTGCGGGGCCGTGTCCTCGCCTTCGGCTGCGGGCCGCACCACCCCCTTGTCCGCTGGATTTTCCCATTGCGGCGGTTCCCCCCCCTGCCCTCGCCGGGAGGCAAGGGTTCAGGAGAGGGGCGCGCTGCGCGCTTCCTCGCCTGACCCCTCGCCCATTTTGGGCACATAGTTCTGCCTTTTCTGTCGGGCAGTCTGCCTCTCGGGCTTGCCGGCTTGAAGAAAGCGGACGGTCAGCGGTCGGTGTAGCATCGACACGAAGAGCCCATCACCGACATTCGGGTAGGCCGCAGCGAATGCGGCTGCAGGAAGAGCAGTAGGCCCATAGCTGCCGGTCGGTGTTGCCACTTGCTGCAGTGCCGCATTTCTCAAAGCAGCCATTCAGCTCTTGTTGCAGGATAAGGTCTTTCAGCTGCGTAAGTGAAGAGGGCCAATTTGGCAGACTAGGATCCGGCGGTTGGCACGAGCAAAGCGTGGTGAATCGTGATGGCTGGTCGCTCAACAGTTCTGGTATGTTCGGATCGCCAGAATGCCGGATGTTCGACAACTGGAGAAAGCACGATTTGTTCGTCGGCCCGCTTCACCCGCCCCAGATAAGCGTTTATCCCCGCCGCTGCCGACTGCGCATCGCCGCCGATCAGATAACCCGCCATGAAGCCGGAGGCATGGTTTTCGGCGTATTTACCCGAACGAAATCGATCAACGCCTTCGACGACATACTCCCGGCAAAGGTAGGTGTCGCTTCCATCCAGCCGCTTGCACTCGATAATCGCGTGGGGGTCGTGCTCAGCGTGACGCAAGAAAACTTCCACGACATACAGGGGAATGTCTGTTCGACCGTCGGGTGTCATGACATCGGGCGTGGAGCGCGACTCCATGCCGAGCGCCACGATGAAGGACTTGCCCCACGCTAGCGTTCCGGACGTTAGAGCCTGGCGCATGCCGTCTCGTAGCCGCTCGGTCATGACGACCTCGCCATCTAAGGCCGTATCCCCATCTATGGCAGCTAAGTCCCAGCCCTCCCGCACCGTCATTAGGATCGCGGCGACCACATCATCGACTAGGTCAATATATTCGCGCCCGAGCACCCCTTGCGACTCATGGGGGATCCTCATTTTCGGCGACCCGCAAAGCTCTCGGCGATTACCGCGTCTGCGTCCTCTAACGCTACGCTCTCCAGCCAGTGGCGACGAGCAGCGGGCTTGATGATCACGACCTCGTCGCGGCCATGGACCCTCAACTCGCGCTGACCGGTGAGTGCGCTGGCGAGAGGCACCTTCATCCGGGCCTCAAGCCGCCCGAACACTGCCGCGAGACTTCCGTTGGGCGAGACGATCTCGACCTCCGGGGCTTTGGCGCCGTCCTTCAGGCCGAAACGGACGATCCTCATTGCATCCGTGCCACGCAGATCGAAGACTTCCGCTCGAACACTGCGCTGGCGACGAGCCGCAAGCCATCGGTCCAGCACCGCTGCGAAAGTTCGGGCATATGCCGCGACATCCTCGTGAGGGTCAGCCGGGGACATGGAGTCGGAAAGGCCTGTGTTCCATTGCCATCCAGCCTTAAGGAGCCCGTCTCTTACGACTATCCGATCATCGGCATCGAGGCCGTAGAGGTCGAAGACGGCCTCGTCTAGAACGACCCAATCGGCTGCGGTCGGAGGCCGGGAGCGGAATTGCTCCTCAAGCGCATATATCTTTCGCCCGGCTTCAGAACTCGTAATTAGGGCTAGATCGGGCGTGGGCAGTAGCGCCACATCCTGTCGGAAGAGTCGCCTTTTGTAGAGGCCGAATTCTCCGGCGGTCATGAGGAAGAACCAAGCCGCTAGAGCGGACCCCAAGATACCGGCGAGGATATGCGCCGCTTCGCGATGCGACGGAGGGAAGGGTGCGCCAAAGAAGGCTTCAGAGAAAACGAGGTCACGATCGGCGACTGCAGTCAACGGCCTCGGCGCCCCGGGAAAGAACTCTTTCACCAGTAGCAGGGGTGCCGCATAAAGCGCCCGATCCCGCGGCCGCTCAGCCCTTGCCTGTCCAAACGCTGGAAGGCGGTCCGGCACACGGAAGGGCGACATGTCGTCCTTCTGGAGGTAATCGAGTGCGACGAGCGCACTCGCGTCACCGCTGCGATTGCCGAGGATCAAGCCGTCGCCGAGAACAGTTCCTAAATCCCGCAGCCGCTCGCCAAGCGGCAGATGGGCGTCCGTAAGATCATCCACGAGGCGCAGGTCCCGGCGTCCGCCGAAAGCGGCTGTTTTGAGGCGGGACGGCCTCGCCTCCCAATCGTTCAGCGAAAGACGAACGATGTCGCTAGGAGCGATCTCAAACGTGTGCGAACGCGGACCCGCAGGCGACCACGGCACCTGGACGATGGTCAGGGTCTCCATCGGTTGGGGCCGGTGCCGGGCGAACAGAACCATGGCCGGCATGGCGGCGCCTTCGAAAAGCCAGGATCTCAGGTTCGACAGATTGACGAGCGTTACAGGGCCCAACTCCCGAACCACGTGGCGTGCTGCCGCCCCGCCGGTCTTGCTGAAGAACGGCGTGGCGCTCAAAACCATGCCGAAACGCGTCTGCGCATTCGCGAAATCGGCGGCTCGCATAAGGAAGTCGAGGCCGACGCCACGCGGCTGAGCGGGAAGGGTTCGACCGCCCTTGCGGCGATCGGCCGTCCCGGCCTTGCCCTTGAAGCTCCAGGGCGGATTGCCGACGATAAGGTCGAAGGACTTCAGGACGTCACCTTGGACGAGATGTGCGGTCCCGGCTTCCGTCTGTTCGATGGTCCGGGCGTCACCAACGAATAGGGTTCGGCCGATCAGCGGTTCAAACGTCAGCCCCTCCGGAGGCTGCGGATCTGGATCGAGTTCCAGCGCGGCCAGATAGAGGCTAAAAGCGGCAACCCGAATCGCAGCTTCGCTGATGTCGACCCCATAGATCTGGGTGTAGAGCACCTCGCGGATGGCCGCCCTCGTCATCGGCGTCCTCAGGCCCTTTAGATGTATCAACCGCCGAAACGCCTCGACAAGAAACACGCCGGATCCGCACGTCAGGTCCAGCACGGTTTGCTCACCGTCGAGGCCGTCCATGACCTCATCAAGGATCAGGGAGACCACAGGCAGGCGGGTGTAGTAGACGCCTGCGCGAGTGGCCTCCGTCGATCGAGCGCGTCCTGCCACAGGCGCGGCGCCGGAATGGGCAAACTGTTCGTAGATCGAGCTGATCAGCTCTACCGGGATGACGTCGAACTGATACGGAAAGAAAGTGGTCTGGCCGCTGACCGGATCGACGGCGTCCAGAAAGTTCGCGACCCGAGAGAGATGCGCAGGGGCTGGCGGCGCCGCTGACGAGGGCGGAAACATGTCACCGTTGAAGGTCTTGGACAGCCACTTGAACAGTTGGCTGGTGGCTTGCGGGTCGCGGAGCGCGGCCGACAGACGCGTCGTCCCGCACAGACTGTGCAGCCGTTCGGCAGTGATGATGTCGCGATCAAGCAAATACTGCGTGAAGATCGCCCGACCGATCAGCGCTTGGGCCTCGTCCCGGACGAGGTTCGCCGACACCAGGTCCCGTTCCAGAACGGCGAGATCTGAGAGTAGTTGCTGGTCGACCGCAGTCTTGCGATCCACCTGTTTCGTCTTGGTCCAAAACTGCCCGGTTTCCATGGCGAAACGGCCGGCGAGCGAGTCGAGCTTCTCCAGTTCGGATGCGATCGTAAGGAAGGTTGCGAGACGGTTCTGAGCCGGATCAGCTTCCGGCCGAGGGCGACCGAAGCCGTTATAGAGATCGATGCGATCCGGCGACACGATCCAGAGTAGAGGCGCGAAACCCTCATTCCAGATCTCCTGACGCCAAGCGGCCAAATCCGCGTCGGCCGGCGGGCTCGAAGTGAACTTGAAATAGACCTTCAGAGAGGACTGGCCACGCCACAGGGCATCGGGCGTGAAGGATCGGCCTCGCCGGCCCAAGCGAGCCTCCTCACCCAGCAGAACGCCTGGCGCAGCTTCGCCGTCGGCCATATAGCCGGTCGCTGACAGGATTTGACGAAGCGCCGCGTTAGTCATTGGCCCGCCTTGACCATCTGGGGCGCGAAGGGCAAGGTTGCCTGAAGCGACGCGGGCGCGAGCGGCATCACTCTCTCGCTCAAATCATGGATGAACTGAGCGCAGGGGATGACGAAGGTCGGGTCCTTAAGTGGCTTGGCTCCAAGGTCCCAGCTGGCCACCAAGCGGGCTGTCTGAGCGTCAATCAGAGCAACTGACCCCTCAATATCTGAAGGACGGATTTCTGACAGGGCGCGAAACAGCGCGTCCATACTGTCACCAATATCGCTGATGCGAACGTGGAAGTCGCTCGTGATCCGCCGCGTGATCGCCAGTCCAAGAATGTCTGCAAAGGTAAAACGGGCCGCTTTGCCCGGCTTTGCGGCGAGATAGCTCACTGACTTGCGCCATGCACGCACCTCACCCGGCGACACGCTGGCGAGCTCGCGCGCTTGCTCTTGGGTGAATTGGATGGTTTGCAGCGACATAGTTATCTGTCGCAGACGACGAGAAAAACTGCAACATCTAACATATTTACAAGCGCGATCTGTCGAAGAGGCTGCCCTGACCTTGGCCTGATCGTCGGCAGGGGGGAGGGGTCTGTCATGCTCTGCGCTTTCGGCCTTGGCGCTTGACTTCGTCGAATGCACACTCCGACTGCCTGCGCCAACCGTTCACTTACTCAGTCCAATATGCGCGAGCGATGAAGGTGTCATTCCGGCAAAAATAGATCAAGTTGCTGCCGCTTGCATGAGTGACCGCTGCCTGGGTCTGGCCACAACCGCTATGCTGCACTGCCGTCAGTCTGCTTCCGCCCTTCGCGCACGCGCCCTGCGCGGTAAGGCGCTGACAGTGCAGCTGCAGCGAACGGCAGGAAGGTCCGCAAAGCAGACGGCCCATGGTGACAGGCGAAAGGCTGCTATGCGGGCGCTTTACAGCTGTTTCAGGCAATATGAGGATTGGATGCCTCGTACTCCGCTTCGGTTTTTCGTGGGTGATCACCTTCCAAGCAGATCGAAGCCATGGCCTTGTCGATGTAGATTTCAGACCGCAGCGGCCAGTCCAGGGCGGCGTCGAACAACCCGGGCATCAGGTCGTATTCCGCTGCTTGATCATCGGTACTTCGCATCCAAAGATGCGTTCCGCACGTGCCGCAAAAGGCCCGTTCAGCAAACGGGGTAGATTGAAAGCGCTTGACCGGACCTTCCACGGTAACCGCTACGGCAGCGGCCGTGAATGCAAGGAAGATCCCGCCGGACCATCGTTGGCACATGCGGCAGTGGCATACGCCTGGCTGTGCGTCATGCTTGCCCTCGACGCTCACCGTGACTTCGCCACACAGGCAGCGGCCTCCAAACTTCGCTGTACTATTCATTCTGGTTCCTTGTGAATTAGAAGCTACGAGGTGGCACCTCCGCGCAATGGCCTTTCTCCTGCCAGCAGGGGCGCATTACAAATGAGGGGGCTCAACCTTTGATAATCCCAGCAAAAATCGTTCCTGCCAGAATGACATAAACGGTGGCAGCAACGTAGTTCAGCACAACCGTCGCCTTTGCCGCACCCATGAAACGGGCATGAAACGTGCCCGCCAGTATTCCGATGCCTCCATAGAGGACCACCTCCATGAGCACGTTGATCGCCCCCAGCATTGCCATTTGCAAAGCAAGATCGTCGGCGCTTCCGATGAACTGCGGCATCACCGCCATGAAGAACAAAATGATTTTCGGATTCGTCAAACTGATGACCACGCCCCGGAGATACCATCTTCCCGCTATGATATCAGTTTGAGGATCGGTTTCCCGACGTGCATTGCGCATCGTCTGATATGCCAGCCAGAGCAGATACATCGCACCGAGAAGCCGGACTATATGGAGTGCGGCAGGATATGACCGGGCAATTTCCGCGATCCCGACGATCACGGCGACGGCGTAGACGCTCATACCTGTCCCGATACCAAGGATGGCTTTCACAGCGGACTTTCGACCACCTTCCAGACCCACTGCCACCATGTAGATCATGTCGGGGCCGGGCGGACCGAGGAAGAGCAGGATCATCGCGACATAGGCCGGTAGCACCGTCAGATCCAACATTGGCAGCTACCTCCGGCCGGGGAATAGTGTGCAGCCAATTTACGCTGCAAATAATGACTTCCTTCAAACTGGCTCGCAGCAGCCTGCGGCCGGTCGGTCAGTATTGACCTGGGGTTTTCGCAAGGTCGCCGCATGTAGTAGAACCATCAATGACGGTTCTAAATCTCTTGCGTGCCGAATGTCAACCAGCTATGGTGGTTCCATGTCAGAAGAGTGTTTCCCCGAGTTCCGCAGCGGCAGTGTGCTGGCGACTTGCTTCACCGGTACCTTGACGGAACGGCACGGCGTATCGGTGGAACGCATACCTGTCCCGTCACGGCTCGTGGACTGGTTCAGGATCAACGGGCTTGCAGTTGGGTCATGCACCACGTCTCAACTCGACCATGCCCGCGAACTGCGGGAGTCGATTCACGCGGTTGCGACCGCCGCTGCGAAACAAGATCCGCTTCCTCGTTCAGCCGTCCATACAATCAACGCTTGCAGCACCGGCGGTCGGGCCTCGGCGGTCTTGTTGTCTGAGGGTAATCGGGAGTGGAGGCTGAGTTCCGCTTCTGTAGAGGATGCGCTCAGCGTTATCGCCGCTGATGCGATCAGTATCATCGCAGGTGAACGAGATGGAAAGATCGCCTTGTGTGCATCGCCAACATGCCAAGCGGCGTTTTTCGACACCAGCCGAAGCCGTACACGCAGATGGTGCGACATGAATACGTGCGGCAATCGCGAGAAGAAGGCGCGCTTCCTCGCCGGAAAGCGCAAGGGCACCAGCTCTGCTGATTAATTAACGATTTCTTCCCGGCGGCGCTATCACGGTTTTTCAGATGATTTTATAGACCATTTAAGCCGCCATTCGATCGTCTTGCAGCATCGGTCGAAAAGGGCTTTTCGCGTCGGGAGCCAAGCAGTTCCTCAATGACCGCTTTTGCCAATCCGGGCAGTTCTGCTGATGAAAGAGGAAGTTCTAATTGGCAAAAAAGGACATTTTGGTGTGTAAACTTGAAATCAAGTCACTGATTTCACTGGTTCGGTGAGGGCAACTATCGTGGCAAACCACACGATTTGTGGTTTGCCACGATAGTTGTGCTTCTTGGCCACTATTTGTGCTTTCTGCCCAATTGAACCTTCCTTAACCGGGCGCGTCAGGGCTTTCGGCAGGAGACGTTAGACATGGATCGAGAACGATCTGCTTTTCTCCGTGTCGTTGGTAGCCTCCAGCAAATATAATGGTCTCACCATCCACTTCCTCAGGATAGTAAGTTACACACATGACTTGTATGCTCTCAGGCTCACACATGATTAAATACGCAAGTTCTCCTGTCCAATGGCTTTCGACGATCTCACCGGTAATTGTCATGGATATTCTTCCATTATAGTCCGGTACGCGATCGATCCATTCTGCTATTGTTTCGCAGGTGGCCGGGTTGCCAACACCTTCACCCTCCCTGAACGGACCTTCCTCATCAAAATGTGGAATTACTTCTGCCGCAATAGAGGATGAAAGAAGACTTACCGAAACTATAAATGTTTGCAGGCATCTGATATACATTGTTACCTTCTGTTGTTTTGAGGTAAGCGGCTTACGGCCGAAAAATTTCCATCGAACACTGGAATCTATCATTATTATTTAGCGGAAAAACCATTTATTTCTAATATAGATAGGGTTAAGGGAACTCTGAGTTTAAGCGCGCTTTCGACATCGAGATCAATATTTAGCGCAAAGAAAACAGGCCCTCCGTCATTATAATTTCTATCAACCCATCCTACAAACCATCCGGTATGCTCGGTATCTGGAGGAAGTAATTCTGTTTGGGATGATCGTAGGAATCCTTCGTCATTAATTGGTAACATCGCTCCGGTTTTACCATAAAGATTACTATATCCATCCAAATTTAATTTTAGAATATTGATAGTCTTTTCTAGGGCTGGTAGCTGTGCATCTAGGGATTTAGATTGTAGCAAATGCAGGAATTCAACTTGCTCTACGGCACTGATCTTAAGAGGGCCTGAGAGCCAGAAATGATTAATGTCGTCTATGGTTCCTATATTACTATTGCCGTATTGTATTTTTTGGATCCATGCAGACTCTCTTTCATAACCAACCTTTTTAGCAATATCTTGAAATACCCATACAGCAGATGCAGTAACAGCTTCTGTTATGCTAGGCTGTGTTGACAAAAGGGATTCACAGGGCGCTCTGAACGTGATTCAAGCTGGTATCTGCGATGGAGACCAGTTTGGCACGAGACCTGATGTCGGACGAGGAATGGGCCTTTCACGAGCGCTTCATTCTGGCGATCCGAGCCCCGAACGGGCGGAAGCCCACGAACCATCGTGTTGTTCTGGATGGAATTTTCTGGGTCGCGCGAACGGGGTCGCCGTGGCGTGACTTGCCCGAGGAGTTCGGCAAGTGGTCATCGGTCTATCGCCAGTTCCGGCGCTGGACGCTGGCCGGGCTCTGGGAAGGGATACTGGAGGCCCTGAACGAGAGCGGGCTGGTTCCGGACGCGCTCCAGATGATCGACAGCACAGTGGTCCGCGCCCATCATCAGGCAGCGGGCGCTAAAGGGGGACTCCGCGACAAGGTCTCGGCCGTTCGCGCGGTGGCTTCACGACCAAGATCCACCTCCGCGTCAACGGTGCCGGCCTCCCCATGAGGTCAGACATCACACCGGGGCAGACATCCGACTATCTGGGCTTCGACCTGGTCATGGACGACAACCTGCCCGAGCCTTGCGTCCTGCTGGCCGATCTCGGCTATGACTCTGACAAGGTTCGCAAAACCATGGAGGCGCGGAACGTCGTGCCGGTGATCCCGATGCGCAAGACACGCAAGCTGCGCGTCGCCGTGGATCGCACCCTCTACCGGCTGCGCAACCTCGTCGAGCGGTGTTTCAACAAGCTGAAGAACGCCCGCCGCGTCGCGACACGTTACGACAAGACCGCCGAGAGTTTCCTGGGCTTCATCGACATCACCTCGATCCGTCTCTGGCTCCGCCATTTGTCAACATGACCTAAGGCTGCGATCCCATGCTGGAATCCCACGAGATCTCCCGTCCCAACGGAATTTTTCGTGTTCATCCACCACTACGCCGGTTTCAAAGGCTATTATCGTGTGAGGTATCTTGAACGTTGATGCGGGAACAAATTGCTCTCTCGACCTGAGATCGTTGCATATTAGCTTTCGCCCTGAAGATGGCTCATAAAGAACAATAGTCGACCGTTGCTGATCTGGTAAAAGGTTACAGCCCTGTGCTTGGCTTTCATGCGTCTCATCAGCCGCCCCTGGTCCAGCTAGAAGTACAAGAAACCCTAAAACACCCTGAATATTACTAAATTTCATAGCCGCTCCATTTTTTGGGACATCAGAGCAGGCAGATGAAGCTGGTCATCTGCTATCTCATGCGTCTGAAAATCTGCTGCCCTTTGCCTACTAGGCAACTTTCTTAAGTGGACGTTCGAGCAGCTCTCAGATCTCATCTGCCCTGACGGGATTTTGCTAAGCAGATGTATTCTGATCTTGCGCAGGCATCAAAACATCGTTTCTTTGGTTATCATTAAGAAATTCTAATAGGTGTCCGATGGACCGACCTAACATTCCCTTAAATGCGCTTCGGGCGTTCGAAGCCTCGGCCCGTCACCTGACGCTTTCAAAGGCCGCGATCGAGCTTTGCGTGACGCAGGCGGCGCTTAGCCACCAGATCCGCAACCTGGAAGAGCGGCTTGGTGTGGCGCTGTTCAGGCGTGTGCCAAGAGGACTAGTGCTCACCGATGAAGGCGCTGCGCTTGCGCCGGTCCTCACCAGTTCCCTCGATATCATAGCGACGACGCTCGACCGTTTTTCCGGCGGGCGTTATCATGAGGCGCTGCATATCGGCGTGGTCGGGACTTTCGCGACAGGCTGGCTGATCCCGAGGCTGGCCGGTTTCGAGGCGGAGCATCCGGAAGTGGACCTGCGCATCTTCGCCAACAATAATCGCGTCAGCATTCCCGGCGAAGGATTGGATCTGGCCATTCGTTTCGGAGACGGATCATGGCACGGGCTGGAGGCCGTCCGCATCATGGAGGCACCCCTGACACCCATGTGCGCACCGGACTACGGTAGAAAGATACTCAGCCCTAAGGATATGCGCGATCAGCCTCTGCTGCGTTCTTACAGAGCAACCGAATGGGAGCGGTGGTTCGCAGGCCTGGGCATGCAGTGTCCGCCCTTGCGGGGTCCGATGCTCGATAGCTCGATCGCACTGGCGGACATGGCTTCCCAAGGACAGGGGATCGCTTTGCTGCCCCCTTTGCTCCTCAGCCATTGGACAGAAAGCGGCCGTCTCGTCACCTTATTCGAACATTCGGTTGCCGCTGGCGCCTACTGGCTGACGCGCCTTCAGTCTAGGCCGGAAACCAGCGGGATGCGGAGTTTTCGGGAATGGTTGTTGCGAGAGGTGAGAGACGAGAAGACTTGGACTGACAGATAGCGAAATTCTTCGCACACGGATGATCCTGTTGATCGACCGAGGGCTACAAGTACTTGCGGGACTAGCGCGATATAAGCTTCCGTAGAATGAAGGTTTTGGTAGCGGTTGGCCGGACTCAAAGGGCTCCTTCCGCCCGCAGACTGGTACTTTAGTTTAGGGTAAGGGAAGGCTTATCTGACAAAAAAGGAAATTTATGTGTACAAACGGGAAATTAAGCTTTCGAATTTATTGGATCGGTGAGGATAATTAGCGTGGCAATCTACAGCGCCGGGCGGCGAGCTGCGCGCGATTCTGCCCGCGTCCGCCGAGGTCGGATCGACCGCCAAACATGAGCGGTTCCGGGCATGGGCCGCACAGCATTCCCCGCGCGGCTATCGGTGCCACCAGTGGCGCGATCTGCCGCCCGAGAGCTTCGCCATCGTGGGCGTCCGCATCAATACCGTGGTGCTGACCCTTCAAAACCGCTAGGTGTAACCTGCTCCTTTTTGCGACGGAGAAACTCAGGCCCCGCTTCGGCGGGGCCATTTTTTTGCTGTCATGCCCCCCGACCTACAAACAGGAATGCGTGCAAAATGCGGGACCGCTGACGCAAGGCGCGACGGCGGTTGTCCAGTCGCGCGCCGGGAACGACCTTGGGAGTGAAGGCGCGGGACCGGAGCAGGCTGTAAGCGAGACCATAGGGATCGAGCGTCAGCCTGTGGGCAACCGGGTGCGGCTTGCGGCAGCTGCGGAACAGACCCACTGTGGCCCCTTTCAGAATAGCGAGATCCCCGCGCGAGGCGCGGCGATCGAGACGCAGGGGGGGATTTGGACAAGCCAAACGCCCCCTGCCCTTGTTGGGCCAGGCGCTGCGCGCCTGTCCGTCAGGGGACCGCCGGTCCCCCACCGCAACATGAAAATGCTGCACGTCCTGCGGGGCCGTGTCCTCGCGCTGCGCGCTGCGGGCTGCACCACCCCCTTGTCCGTTTGATTTTCCCATTGCAGCGGTTCCCCCCCTGCCCTTGCCCATTGTTTGGTGGCAGATAGTTTTGCCTTTCCTGTCAGGCGGTCTGCCTTTCAGGCGTGCCAGCTTGACGAAAGCGGACAGTCATCGGTCGGCGCGGCATCGACGTGAAGAGCCGAGGCTGTGTGGAAACTCGGCCTTATGGTAGACTTCGACATGGTGGCGGGAGATCGGCATGTCGGGTTTCATCGAAGGGACTGCGCGGGGACAGACGGCTCTTTTTCCAGATCGTCTTGAGGATTGGATTGGCGAGGATCACCTGGTTCGGGTGGTTGATCTGTTCGTCGATGAACTCGATCTGCCTGCGCTTGGATTTGCGCGATCGGCGCCGGCGCGGACGGGGCGACCCGGATATCATCCTGCCGTGCTGCTTAAGCTGTTCATCTACGGCTATCTGAACCGGATCCCGTCTAGCCGCAGATTGGAACGCGAAGCCGGGCGGAACGTCGAGCTGATGTGGCTGACCGGCCGCCTTGTCACAGACCACAAGACCATCGCCGACTTCCGACGCGACAACGGCCCTGGTATCCGCCGCAGCTGCGCCCAATTCGTGGAGTTGAGCCGCCGGATCGGCGTGCTGAAAGGCGCCTGCGTTGCCATCGACGGGAGCAAGTTCCGGGCCGTCAACAGCCGGGATCGCAACTTTACCAAGGGCAAGATCGCCAGCCGCATCGCCCACCTGGAGGCGGACGTCGAGCGCTACATCGCGGAGATGGTGCGGGTCGATCGACAGGAGGAGGGCGAGGTTCGGGCTGAGAAGGTCGCGCATCTGGCCAAGCGTTACGGGCGTGTCCGACAGCATATCCAACACCTGCAAGCCATGGGGCGGGCCTTGGCCGATGCGCCGGATGGGCAGATATCGCTGACGGACCCCGATGCCCGCGCCATGGCGACCAGCGCCCGGAACAGCGGAATGGTCGGCTACAATGTCCAGACCGCCGTCGACACCGAGACCCACCTGATCGTCGCGCATGAAGTCACCAACCGGGGTCATGACCGTGATCTTCTGGTGCCGATGGCAAAAGCGGCCAAGGATGCGCTTCACCGCGACGAGATGCATGTGCTGGCCGACAAAGGCTACTTCAGCGGGCGGCAGATCCTGGCCTGTCACAAAGCTGGAATCACCACGACGATCCCGCGCCCCGAGACGTCGGGCAACCGCCTCAAGGGCATGTATGAAAAGGCGGACTTCGCCTATGAGGCCAACGCGGATATCTATCGTTGTCCCGCAGGGGAAGCGCTACCGTATCGCTACACGACCGAGGAAGACGGCTTGGAACTCCGCCGCTACTGGACCAGCGAGTGCGGCACGTGCCTGATGAAATCGCGATGCACGACCGGCAAGGAGCGCCGGATCACAAGGTGGGCGCACGAGCATCTGGTCGAGGCGGCGCGGGCGAGGCTGATCGGACCGACCGAACCGATGACAATCCGCCGAGGCACGGTCGAGCACCCGTTTGGCACCATCAAGGCGTGGATGGGCACGTCCCACTTTCTGACCCAACGACTGAGGAATGTGAAAACAGAGATCGCGCTGAACGTCCTCGCCTACAATATCAAGCGAATGGTAGCGCTGATCGGGGTCCAAGGGTTGATGAGCGCTCTGAAGGCCTGAAAGGCGCCGCTCCTTGTGGTCTGTCTGCAATTCAGCAAACGCGAGCTAGATCTTCGCTCTTAATGCCCTTGGATGCCGGCATGCGCTGACGTTTCCACACAGCCTAAGCCCTTTACGGCCGTTCGGCCCTGTCATAGCGTTCATGGTATGTTCGATGTTGTGGAAGGAAAGTCTATGGCTGTTGTGCGGTGGCAAGATTGGGAAGGTCGCGGGCTTGAACATTGCCTGTGCCTTGAAAGTACCGAGGGTCTGCTTCTTGAAGGTGTTGTGGCCGGAACCCGGCACGGAGCTTATGGCGGTTACTACAATGTCCGTGCAGACGCCGATTTCCGGACGCGGGCTGTTCAGGTCGTATATGTCGGCGGCCCGTGTCTGCATGTCGAATCCGATGGTCGGGGAAACTGGCGTGATGTGATCGGAAACAGGCCGTTGCCAAGCCTAAACGGCTGTATCGACGTCGATATTGGAATCACGCCCGCCACCAACACGCTCCCGATCAAGCGCCTGAACCTTCGGAAACAGGAGAGCAAGGACATAACGGTAGCCTACGTCCCGCTCCCAGACCAGGTCGACGGAGATTTTCTGCCGCGACCGGCAGAGCAGCGCTATACCTGCCTGACGCCGGATCGCCGCTATCGGTATGAAGGTCTGTTCCGGGCGTTCACGGCTGAACTTGAAGTTGATGAGGTTGGTCTCGTGCTCGATTACCCTGACACGTTCCGACGAGTCGCCACCACTGAATGACCGCTTCGTCCGTGCGGATTCAACGGGTGGCCGCAACACTCTAGTCTTTTTGCAAAGATGGAGTGTCAGTCATGAAGTATCGCACGCGGACGTTCTACACCGAAGCACAGAAGTCGGAGATGTGGGATCGATGGCAGCGCGGAGAGTCGCTGAGTTCGATCGGGCGGAGTTTTGGTCGCGCGTCGTCGTCGATCTTCCCCCATCTGGCACGCACGGGCGGTATCAGGCCCCCGGCACGCGTCAGATCCCGGTCGGCTCTGACGTTGCGCGAGAGGGAAGAGATCTCTCGCGGGCTTGCGGCTGATCTGTCCTTACGTGCGATCGCGCACGATCTGGCCCGGGCACCCTCCACCATCAGCCGGGAGGTAAGGCGGAACGGTGGGCGAGAGGCCTATCGTGCAGCGGATTCAGATATACGGGCTTGGAACTGCGCGACGCGGCCCAAAGCCTGTAAGCTCTCATTCAACGAACGTCTGTGCCGGCTGATTGCGCGCAAGCTGCGCCTGAAATGGTCGCCTCAGCAGATCGCTGGTTGGCTGAGGCGCCAGCATCCTGATGAAGAAAGCCACCGCGTGTCGCATGAGACGATCTACCGAAGCCTTTACGTCCAGACCCGCGGGGTTCTGAAGAAGGAATTGCAGGATTGCCTGCGCAGTTCTCGTGCGATGAGGCGCTCAAGGCACGCGACACAGAAAGGGCTGAAACTGCGCAAGATCAAGGATGCAGTTCCCATCAGCGAGCGCCCGCCCGAAATCGAAGATCTCGCTGTGCCGGGGCATTGGGAGGGCGATCTGATCGTAGGCGCCAACAACAGCTATATCGCCACATTGGTTGAACGGCAGTCCCGCTTCGTGATGCTGGCAAAGGTCGGCAACAAGGACACTGCGAGCGTCATTGCGGCGCTGATCAAGCAAGCGCGCAAGCTGCCGCACGAGCTTTACAGGTCCCTGACCTGGGACCGCGGATCGGAGATGACTGATCATGCCAGGTTCACCATGGCGACCAAAATCGATGTCTATTTTTGCGATCCGCAGTCACCGTGGCAGCGGGGAACCAACGAGAACACCAACCGACTTCTGCGCCAATACTTCCCGCGGGGCATCGATATGTCGACCCACAGCCAGGCAAGGCTTAGCGCCATCGCACGACAGCTGAACGAGCGGCCTCGAAAGACCTTGCAGTATCAGACCCCCGCAGAGAAGTTCGGACAGTGTGTTGCGGCCACCCGTTGAATCCACAGGGACATTGCTGCCATTCACGGCGACTCACTTGCTTGCCACATAATGCTGTTGCGGACCTGGTCAAAATGCTCAGCGAGGACCGCGACTGCGGATATCAGTTCTCTGGCGCGTGACAGACAGCTTCGATGTTGTTGCCGTCGGGATCACGAACAAAAGCACCATAGTAATTCTCGTGGTAGCGCCGAAGACCGGGCGCACCGTTGTCCAAGCCACCTGCCTCGAGCGCGGCCTTGTAGAAGGCATCCACTTGCTCGCGCGTGGGTGAGGCGAAGGCGATGTGCAGACCTTCTCCCGGCTTCGCCTTGTCCACAAGCCAGAAGAACGGCTTGTAAGGGTTGTCTTTCGACGCAAAGCCGAAAAGCCATCCACTTCTAGTCGACTGTTCTCCACCCGGTTCGGCTCCATCTGGCGGAATCGACAGACTGAGTTCGATGCCCAACGGCGCAAGCGCCATCACGTAGAAGTCTCGGGCTTTTTCCCCATTCGAGACGCCAATGTTCAGGTGATCAATGCCGTAGGAGTAGAAGTCGGACATGTGTAGATTTCCTTCAAGCCACAGGTTGCAGATGCTTTCTATCTGTCCCCTACTGCCAGCGTTGTGGCAGCAGCCTGATGCGGAGGAGAAGTCCAGCCATGCGTCGCGCAGACCGTCTTTTGCAGATCGTTCAGGTCTTGCGACGCCAGCAAAGGCCGATCACTGCGCGTGGGATTGCTGAGGCCGTCGAAGTTTCCCTGCGTACGGTCTATCGCGATATTGCAACGCTTCAGGCGTCGGGAGTGCCCATCGATGGAGAAGCAGGGATCGGATACATCCTGTGGGGCGGGTATGATCTGCCGCCCATGATGTTCACACGGGCCGAGTTGGAAACCATCGTCCTGGGCATGTATTTGGTTCGTGATCGTGCAGATGCTGATCTCGCCCATGCGACCGATGATGTTCTAGCCAAGATCAGTGCTGTCTTGACTGACGACCTTACTCTGGACCTTGTACGATCAACCGTCGCAGTCTACGAGCGGCAGCCTGAGGAAGTTGCCTTTGGACCTTTCATCCCGGCCTTACGGCACGCTGTTCAGAACCGACAAAAACTTTGCGTCAGCTATTCTGACAGTGACGAGTTGCAAACGACTCGGGTCATCTGGCCATTAGGTTTTGTCTATTTCACTCATGTGACCTTACTGCCGAGTTGGTGCGAACTGCGTGACGCGTTTCGGGTCTTCCGGACAGACCGCATAAGGTCGTTAGAGGTGACTGGCCATCACTTCGACAGCCGCAACGGCGCTCTCTTCAAGGAGGCCACGCAGAGTATCCTTACCCACAGGTCGAAACCGATGACCGAATGACCGCAACGGGCTCTTCGCGTCGATGCTGCCTGGCAGTCGAGAGGCTGCTTTTCAGAGATATGGTGATCGCGGGCACCGCGATCGCTGATCCAACGGACAGCCGCGCCTCCGCTTCGCTCTGGCACCGCTGACGATCCTTCATTTCATTTTTCCGCCTGCCATCCGGCCGGCGATCCGAACACGGGCTCTGGTGCCGCTGCGCGTCAGCCTCCACGGAGAAATCCGGTTCCTCCCACGCCAAGGCGCGGGTCCCTCCCAATTTCACCGCTCCGGCCCCGTGTGTCAGATCACCGTCCGGCCGCAGGTCGGGCTGCGCCCACCCTGCTTTGCCCTTCGGATGACATGAGGTCATCCAAAGTGAAAAGCAGCAATGGCTTCGCCACTGGCGGAAACAGGAAGGAGCGCCACGACATGTCGGACCAGTTCGGAACACGGGGAATAGATTGGGCTGCGGCCCATCTGCGGCAGACCTTTGTGACAGGAAAGGCAAGCCCGCCTTCGCATCGGAGACAGACCTTACTGATTTCACGCAATTTTTCCCACCGCTGAAGGCAGAACTATCTGCACCCTGCCACCCGATGTTCTGTGGCACATAGTTCTGCCTTTTCTGTCGGGCAGTCTGCCTCTCCGGCCTGCCAGCTTGACGAAAGCGGACGGTCAGCAGTCGGCGCGAAGAGCCCTTTGCGGTCATTCGGAACTAGCCTCCTTGCAGGGCGTAGTGCCTAAGCAAAAGGAGAACGGCCTGATCGAAGGATTGCTGGTGTCCGAATTTTTTGAAGGTTTCACCGAACAGCTCGTGACAACATCGCGTGGTCAGATCCGCGTGCGGTGTGGCGGTTCTGGTTTCCCAATCCTGCTTCTTCACGGGCACCCGAGAACGCACACCACCTGGTTCAGGGTGGCACCTCAACTCGCGCGCAATTTCCATGTGGTTTGTGCGGATATGCCGGGCTTTGGGCGAAGCTATCAACCGGAAACACTGGCCGGTAGCTCGGCAAAGGCGAAGGCAGAAGCGTTATATGAGTGCATGGCAGTGCTCGGACATGACAGGTTCGGGGTCGCGGGGCATGATCGCGGTTCATATCGGGCATTTCGGCTTGCGATGGATTTCCCCGAAAGTGTTGCCGGCCTTGTCGTCATGGACGGTATTCCGATCTACGAGGCTCTGAACCGGGTAGACTGGCGCTTTGCCAAAAGCTGGTGGCACTGGTTCTTCTTTGCCCAAAGCGAGAAGGCGGAGGCGGCGATTCAGGCTCACCCCGACCTTTGGTATCCTGCAGAAGCCGCCGCCGGGGCAGAGAACAACCGGGATTATCTTGACGCCACCCGAAACTCGGATGTGGTGCGTGGTATGCTCGCAGATTATCGCGCAGGGCTTGAGTTCGATTATGACGATGACCGACGCGACAAAGCGGCAGGGCGACGTCTACGCTGCTCCCTCGGAGTTCTCTGGTCAAAGCATGATGACATGGAAAGCCTTTATGGCGATCCCGCAAATCCTTGGACTGCTTGGAGTGATCAGATCGTCCTACGACATGGGATCGCAAGCGGGCACCACATGGCTGAGGAGGCTCCTGACGAGGTTGCTGACCAGCTTGGACAGTTTTTTGCGGCGGTCCGCTGAGGGTCAGCTTTGTCCCGGATACCGTTGAAAAACACGCTCCGTCTGATCGCTCGTCGCACTGGTAAACAAAAGCGCTGCGCCTCTTCAGGCGATCTTTGGCGTCATCGGGATCAATTTGGCGAGTTTCCGCAGGTTCTGGACGGTCGCGGCCAGATGGAACTCGTCCTTTGCACCGTTCGGTCCGCGTAGTCGCAGACGGTCGAGGCGTATGATCCGCTTCAGGTGGGCAAACAGCATCTCGACCTTCTTCCTGGCATAGCTTGATGCGACGTAAGCATCGGTCTTTGCCAGCTGGCGGGCACGCTCTCGCGCGTCCTCGTGCGGATGGCGAGCGATCTTGCGGACGGCGGCGCCCGGGGTGCATTGCGGCTTCAGGGGGCATACGGAGCAGTCATGCTTGCTGGCATAGTAGCGGGTCGTTCCATCCTTGCAGACGCCGGATCGCGGCTTGCGCATCTCGCGCCAGTATTTCTTCAGCTTCTTGCCGCCGGGGCAGGTGTATTCATTGGCCGCGTGGTCAAAAGCAAAGGCTGTGGCCGGGAATGCACCGTCACCGCGTTCGGTCTTGTCGAAGACGGGAATATGCGGCTCGATCTCCTGCTCGTCGACCAGCCAGCCCAGCATGTCGCCTGCTCCATATGCAGTATCGGCGACAAGCGTGTCGGGATGCAGTCCAAATGTCTCCTCGGTGCGCACGATCATCTCACGAACACACGCCACCTCCGCCTGGCGGATGGGTGCCGTTGCCTCCACATCCACGATGATCGCGTGCTTTAGATCGACGAGATAGTTGGTGCTGTAGGCAAAGAAAGGCCTGTCGCCGTTCGCACCTGTGAAGCGGGCAGCAGGATCGGTCGGCGAAAGCGTTTTAGGCTGCACTGACGTGGAGGCGCCAAATGCCGTATCATCAAGAGTGTCCAGATACTCTTGTGTGGCTCGGGTGACAGTGTCGCCCGCGGACCAATCTTCGGCCCGGATCTTGCTGTAGCGGCTGGCGTCGGCCTTGATCAGAGAAGCGTCCGCCCCGAACTGCCTGCCGCCAACGAGGCCTTCGGTGATGCAGCGCGTCAGCACGGCCTCGAACACCTGCCGCAGCAGATCGCAGTCTCGAAACCGGCCGTGGCGGTTCTTCGAGAAGGTGGAATGATCAGGCACTGCATCGGTCAGATCGAGACGACAGAACCAACGATAGGCCAGGTTCAGTCCCACCTCTTCGCACAGCCGCCGCTCGGAGCGGATGCCGTAGCAATAGCCGACCAGAAGCATGCGGATCATAAGTTCGGGATCAACCGACGGTCTGCCCGTCGACGAGTATGTCGGCGCTAGCAGTGAACGCACGCAAGAGAGATCGACAAACCGGTCCATGGCCCGCAGGAGATGATCAGAGGGCACCATGGTCTCCAACGAGAACTCATAGAACAGCTGTCCTTGTGAAACTTGCCGAGGTCCCATCATGGCCGTCACCTCCCTGCCTAAGAGAAGTGAATCAGCGCCAGAGCTATCAGGCAACGGTGTTTTTCAACAGAATCTCCCGCATAGCGGACGGACCAGGGTGGCGATCGACGGTCTGCTTTGCGGGACAAAGCTGCCCGTTACTTCATGCGCTCCTACGGCCGCTTTGATCCGCGATGGATCTCTCGACGAGGTTGAGCATGGCATTGATGTATGCCGCCCTGTCGCCTCCAAACGCTATGGCCAGCGCGGTGCGGTCGAAGGCGGCAGAAAGAATGTCGGCCATCGCATCAACCCCAGCATCCCCGGCTTCCGGTAGTGCTTGGGCAAGGCCGTTCCGCAGCTGTGTGCGTCCGACTTCTGAAACAAGTTCGGTCGCCTCATTGTGCCCGAGGATCGCCGGTGCTTCTAAGAGCAGAAGGGAAGCCCGCCCCGGAACGCCCATGGCATCGAAATAGGCCACCGAGCCCAGGGCAAGTGCCTGCCTTGTGTCACTCGCATCCTTAGTCGCGTCATCGATCGCCTGACCCACGGCCTTTGCCTCACAGGCGCAGACTGCTCGGAATAGGTCCATCTTGTCCATGAAATGGTGGTAGAGCGCGCCACGGGTAACACCCGCCGCCGCGACGATCTCAGGCGTGCCGGTCTCCGCGTAACCTTTAGCGACAAACAGTGCGCGTGCCGCGTCTATCAGTTGCGCGCGCGTCGCATCGCGTCGCTCGCCTTGTGTTCGACGGATTGCGCGCTTCGCAGAATGGCTCGCCATATACATACACCTTGCATGTTTAATGGCTCTATTTTATACAGCCTGTATGTAAGTTCAATATGGAGATACGGTTATGCGCACCACTCAGTACTATCCCGTCATCCAAACCCATGATGTCACGGGCACAAGCGCCTTCTACTGCCGTCACTTTGGGTTCCGCGCTTTGTTCGAGAGCGATTGGTATGTTCACCTGCAACAGGATGCCGATCCCGCCGTGAACCTTGCAATTCTGCAGCACGATCACGAGACGATCCCGCCGGAAGGCCGCGGCGAGTCCCGCGGGCTGATCCTGAACTTCGAAGTCGCGGACGTAGATGCAGAAGATGCGCGGCTCCGCGCGGCAGGCCTTTCGGTAGTCAAGAGCCTGCGCGATGAGCCGTTCGGTCAGCGCCATGTCATCTTCCGCGACCCGAACGGCATCCTGATCGATGTCATCAGGCCGATCCCACCCGATGCGGAGTTCACCGACGGCTACGTTGGCGATGCTCTGCCGACGTAGCACGCGTCGCAAGCAGCCGTTCCGATACAGTGCGGCATTCGGAACCATAGGCTCTTCGCGTCGATGCTGCCAGGCAGTCGAGAGGCTGCTTTTTTCAGAGATATGGTGATCGCGGGCACCGCGATCGCTGATCCAACGGACAGCCGCGCCTCCGCTTCGCTCTGGCACCGCTGACGATCTTTCATTTCATTTTTCCGCCTGCCATCCGGCCGGCGATCCGAACACGGGCTCTGGTGCCGCTGCGCGTCAGCCTCCACGGAGAAATCCGGTTCCTCCCACGCCAAGGCGCGGGTCCCTCCCAATTTCACCGCTCCGGCCCCGTGTGTCTGATCGCCGTCCGGCCGCAGGTCGGGCTGCGCCCACCCTGCTTTGCCCTTCGGATGACATGAAGTCATCCAAAGTGAAAAGCAGCGATGGCTTCGCCACTGGCGGAACAGGAAGGAGCACCACGACATGTCGGACCGGATCAAAACACGGGGCGAAGATTGGGCTGCGGCCCATCAGAGGCAGACCTTTGTGACAGGAAAGGCAAGCGCGGCTTCGCATCGGGAACAGGCCCCACTGATTTCACGCAATTTTCCCCACCGCTGAAGGCAGAACTATCTGCACCCTGCCAGCCCATTTTGGGCACCGGCCACAGGGCAAAGTCCGGGCCGGGATCGTCGCAAAAGAAGGAACGCCAAATGGCTAAATCGTTCGACCTCTACCAGCAAGTCACCGACAGCATCATTGCCAGCATCGAGGCAGGCACCCCGGCGTGGCGCAAGCCTTGGACGGGCGAGAAGGGTGGCGCACCGTTCCCGCTGCGCAGCAACGGCGAACCCTATTCCGGCATCAATGTCCTGATGCTTTGGCTTGCCGCTGACGCCAAAGGCTATCGCGCCCCGTTCTGGTTCACCTATCGCCAAGCGCAAGAAGCGGGCGGACAGGTTCGCAAAGGCGAGAAATCCGCCACGGTTGTCAAATACGGGACGTTTGACCGGGAGGACAAAGAGACCGGCGAGGAACGCCGCCTGCCCTACCTGAAATCTTACAGCGTGTTCAACGCCGAGCAGATCGACGGCTTGCCCGCTGAATACTACGGGACGCCCGCAGAACCTGCCCGTGATCTTGGAACCGTAGCAGACCCGGTCCTTGACGCTTTCTTTGCCGCGACCGGGGCCGTGATCCGCACCAGCGACGATCCCCGCGCCTACTACGACCCCACCGCCGACCATATCCACATGCCACCGATTGCCACCTTTCACGACGCGGCGGGCTACTATGGAACGCTGGCCCATGAGGCTTGCCACTGGACCGGACACAGCACCCGCCTTGACCGTTTTTCGCGGTTCACTGACAAAAAAAGTTATGCATTTGAGGAACTTCTGGCCGAAATTGGAAATTGCATGCTATGCGCGCAGCTTGGCCTGACCCCGGATTTTGGACAGTCCGGCGCTTATGTCAAGAGCTGGCTACGCGCCTTGAACGACGACAAACGGCTGATCTTCAAAGCCGCCAGCGAAGCCCAGAAAGCCGTTGACCTGCTGACCAAGCGCCAGCACGTCGAAGAGGAAAGGGTGGCCGCGTGAGCGGCCCCCTGCCCGACCTGTCGTGCCGCAAATGCGGCACGACCAATCCCCCGGTCTATCTGGCCCCTGTCACGGTCGGCGGAACCGGAACCTGCATCTGCATCGGTTGCGCGGAAGCGCGCGGTTGGCTGGACCGGGACGGAAATGTGAAACCGGGGATCGCGCTGTGACCTACGAAATCCGCGACGACCCCGACGACCTTCCCATCCCGTGCGCCACCTTTGCCGAAGCGGAGCGGCGCGGCAGACGCCGCGCCGCCCGGATCGGATCGCCCGTTTTGATCTATGAAATCGACAGCCGGGGTGGTGAAAGGTTTGTGGGGGTCTGCTGACCCCCCTGCCCTGCCCCTCTGTCCTGGCGCGCCCGCCCGAGGCTTCGCCTTACATTGCAGCGCGGCAAGCCGCGCCACATGATCCTTGTGCGTTTCACGCAGACGCCGCCTGGCGGCGGCTTTGGACGGCGGCTGTGCCGCCGCTGGTGCATGGGGAAAGGTGCCGCTTTACAGGATGGATTTGACCACAGCCCACTCACGTCCCTTCGCTCTATGGGGGCCGTTCCGCTCGCGGTCTGCAAGCCCGTGGCCTCAAGGGCCACGGGTGGACAAATCCAACTTGGTCAGACAGGCGATGCCGAAGAAAAGACAGAAGCTCCTAAAGAAGCCCTTGGGTCGGCTTTACTCGGATGCACCGCAAGATACCGGAAAAGGCGTCCCGGTATTCACTTGGTAGGTTTGATCGCCAGCAGTCAGTTCAATTTCAGCACTACTGCGGAAGGCATTTACAAGATTTGCCCAGCCTGTCGCATCCTTTGCCGATACGCCGCCATTGACCGCTTGAGCAGTGAAAGTGCCAGCATCTGTCTTCAAAACCATATCGCCCTCATAGGCGATGCCATTGAATGCAATCTCAGCGGAAAATATCGGCGGAATAAAAGCGCCATTCGGATCACATATGATCTGAAGGTCAACCGTTCCGGTTTCATGGTCATAAATCTCAAGGCCACGAAAATCGGTTTGATGGTTCCAGGCAAATGCCGGTCCGGCCGCAAGGCCGACAATGCTCAAAGCAGCAAGTATCTTCATTCTTCAAATTCCTGAATGGTCGCGTCCAAAGCTGAAAACCATGCTGGCTCGATCTGACCAAGGACAAGCGCCGATTTTGGTGCCTTGCTGCCATTTTTCACGGTGGCAGCAATGTCGCGGACAGTTTTTTGCTCAATCTTTGTCGTGATCCGATGGCTCCATTCTGCGCCACCGCTGGCCTCTGTCGATTGCGGGACATAGCGAGGTTCAATCGTTATTTCTGGCATGTTGGCATAAGCCGTTTTCAGGACTGTCGCGCGGGGAATGCCATGGGCTTCAAGTTTCTCTAGCGCATCGGCATGTCGCTGTAGCACGCGCAGGCGAAGCGAATAAGGCGATCCCGGCTTTGATCCGGCTCGTTGCGGAACGACGAGGCTGGCCAGCCTATTTGAGGGCATGCGCGGTTTCTCTTTCGTTGGTTGGTCTGGTTCACGTTGAACGTCCGAGGAATTCCGTTCCTGTGATTTTGACGGTTCAATCGGCTCCGACTGGCGCGTATCTTCGCGGTTCTTGTGATCCGTGGGTTCCACGGCAGCCGGTGTTGCTGCGGACCTTGCCTTGAAGCTCTCGATCGCATCATCACTGATCGTTCCAAGCTGCGGGCGGCTTTGTCCTGATGTGACCGTCTTGCCAAAGCCGGTCGCGTCGGGTCGCAATGTCTTTATTCTTTCACGCGCCATGAGACTGCTCCATTTTGGAACCTTCAATGATATTGTTCATTAGGTCGATCGCGTGAGCCAAGGCGCTTTCGTAGTGCAGTGCCTGCCCTTTGTCGCTCCATTGTCCATTGCGACACCGTTCCATGATCCCGCCCAATAATCCCTGTTCATCCATTTCCCGATATTGCGGTCTTTCAGGAACCATCGTGACCAGCGGATTGAACTCTGAAACGATCTCGTAATGCCGCTCGAAATCACGCCCGGTTATTTCCTTGGGCTTAGGCATGTCTCGCTTGTGGCGGACCATGACCGGAGGGACGCGCGTCAAAACCACCTGCAACGGGGGCAGCTGATCCGGGGAAGCGACACGCTTCTTAAGGTCATCATACCAATCAATCGTCTCGCGCGTTCGGTCCCGGTCCGGGTTCGCATTCGTGCATGGCACCACGATGCGATCCACGACACCGGCGAGGTCATCTGCCCATTCAGCGCCCTCTCCTTTCGTGTCGATTATGATGAAATCAACAGCATCATCGTGCTTGGCCACAATATCATAGAGGTCTTCGGCAACGACTGTGGATCGAACCATGATCTTTTCGTCGTAGTGGCCTTTGCTTTCAGCTCGCGTCCACCATTTGAGAATGTCTTCTGCGGGATCGAGGTCGATCACGAGGCATTTCTTTTTGGAATGAGCGACAGCCGATGCCAGCAGCTTTGTAAGGGTTGATTTGCCAGCACCGCCCTTGCGATTCATGAGTCCTATGACAATGGCCATGACATCTCCCGCACAGTGTTAGGTTGAGCGCGACGCGTGTCTGCGCAGTCTGTCATTCGTATTCGTGTTCATTGCGTTGCTCCGCTGTTCTGTCAAGCATCGCTCGCACATTCTTCCAAACATACATGCGCTCGTTGTGGCTTTCCGGCATGCACACAGTCTGTAAAGACGGCGTAAGTTGATACTGACATACATGCTTATTATCCGTTTGTCGATAAAACCGACATAATGACAGCAAGACTGTCATGGTGTCATTCTGTCTGACATGTTGTCAGTAATCAATGAAGGCAGTTGGTATGTCATCCTGTATGTCATTACCTAATGCGTTGATAATGCATGCTGTCTGTCATACTTGCTGACTTTCAACATGACATTCCGCATTCGAGCGCATATTCAGGTCCGCCAGCGTGGGCCTATTACCAACCCCCCCTTTTTTTGGCTTTGCAGGGCCAGTTTTGTTCATCAGCCACCACGCCCCGGAAAATTCGTTTCTGCCCCCTCAGCGCCTCTCTCCGCGCCTCTGGGGCTGTCCTCGGCTGCATGCTTCGCTGCACCCTCGGTCCAGGCACCGGCGACGAGCCGCCGGTAAATTGAATTCCACCCTCGCCCAAAAGCCGAATTCCTTGACAGTCTTCGTCTTTTGGGCGAGGGTGGAATGGTTGATTGGTGGCAAGAAATGCAATTGTAAGTTTTACACATCTACCCATGGCATTCGGATCGAAAAAGCTCACCTCCGCCGACGAGAAAAAGATCGTCGCTTCAGTCCGTGCAGGGGTGCCTGTGACGGTTCTGGCGAAGACCTATGGCGTGACCCGTCCGACAATTTACCGGGCTATCCGGAGCTTTCATGAGAAGGCCGAGGGGGCGAATGTCGGCACCGCCAATGTCTCCTTCACCGTCGATTGGAACACGCTCAAGACCTTCGATGCTGTAACGGGCCGGCTTGGTTTGAAGAGCCGGGCCGATGCCTTGCGCCGGGTGTGTCGTGTTCCGTCCGCGTTTCTGGAGCCTGATCCTGACCTGGCCGATGCCCTGCGCGACGTGGCGCGGGAGTTGTCCGCCATCGGGCGGAACGTGAACCAGCTGGTCGCCATCAAGAATTACGAGGTGCGGCGTGGCGAGAAGCTGAAGCTGACCAAGCCGCAGCAGCAGGTTCTCAGTGACCTTCTCGATCACATCGACCGTGTGTCCACCCAGGTCCGCGAGATGGAAGGCAAGCGGGCCTCGGAGACGGTCCGCCGCTTCGTGGCCGGAATGAAGGGGTCGGAACATGGGACGGACTAGTTCTGTCGCCGGTGTTTCCACCCGGCTGTTCGAGGAGGGTTGGGACCGGATCAAGGGTGGCCGTCAGCTTGCCGGTGCCCGGCAGATGGCGCGTGCGGCGCAGGGGGCATCGCCTGCGTTCTTCAAGATGATCCGCACGGGCGGCTGTGCGTCCAAGGGGCAGCTGACTTCGCAGTTCAGCTACCTGTTCAGCAAGAGCGTGGACGTTCATGATTCACGCGGGCTTCTGGATGGCGAGAAGCGCCTGACGCCGGAGCAGATCGAGCGGGCCGTGTCGCGCTGGACCGACGACTGGCGGGGCCAGATGAACGCGGCCCGGACAAGCCACATGGTCATGTCGTTTCCACGCGATGCCAAATCCCAGCATGTCAGCATGATTGCCGGGGAAATCTGCAAGGAGAAGCTGGGCGGGCGGTTCGACTACATGATCGCGGTTCACACTGACAGCCCGAACAAGAACCCGCACGCCCATATCATCGTCAATCGACGGGGCAGGGAGCCGGGGGATTATTTTACGCTCCGGCAAGGCACCGAATACACCTACCAAGCCTTCAAGGAGGCGATGGTGGATCATGCCGCCCGTTACGGCATCCAGCTTGAGGCCACGTCGCGTTTGCAGCGTGGTCATATCCATTACCCCCCCACCGATGGCGCGTGGCGGCGGGCACAGGAAAAGGCAGCGACGACAGGCGCTGCCTTCGAGGCCCCTTCGGGGACGCCTCGCGTCGGGGACGCGCTACGCCGCGCCACCGACGAGGTTCGCGACTGGTCCCTGCGCTATCGCGAACTCGCCAGCTTTGCCTCGCAGAGCAACATGCAGGATCTTGCTACCGCATTTGAGAAGGCATCTGCCGTCCTGTCCCAGGGCGGCGTCATTTTAGCCAAGGGAGACGCTTACATGTCTGTCGAAGAAGACTTTGATAAGGCCGCCGCCAATCTGAGGCGCGCGGTCGATGACGCGGAAATTCGCATTTCAGACGCGGCACCGAACCAGCGCCCCGCGATGGAACGCAAGCTGGCCGAGGCGCTGTCCTCGGTCGAGCATCTGCAACCGCTCGGTGCCCGGTCGCGCGATCTGAGCGAAACCGCCAGCGAGGAAGGCATCTACTCGGCCCAGAATGTCGCGGGGGTGAACACGCGTTTTGCGCTGGAAGGCCGCGACAAGCTGAGTGCAGCCCTGGACGGGACCGGCATCAATCCGGTCGAGGTCGAAGCCCGGATGCGGCTTGGGGCCAATTCCGCGGCGCTGGAAACCCGGTGGGTTCAGCAGGATTTGCAGGCTGTCGCTGATCTGCGTGGGCTTGATCTGCGCGATGCGGCGCAGCTTGAGCAGGCCATCGCGGTGGTGGACCATGCCTACGACCGAGTGGCGGCTGACTACGGTGTCGATGACGCCATCTATCAGCGCGCGGCGGCACAGCGTGGTGTTAGCCATGAGCAGGGCGTGAACAATGTTCATCCCATCCGTGAGCAGCTGAATGAAGCCGGTCAGGTGGATGCAGGACCGGATGCCAAGGGGCAGCTTGAGCGGTCGCGGGAGACGGAGGCGCTTGAATACGCACCAGGCACGTCCATTGGCTCGCGTGACGGCATCAGCCGTGATCATTCCGATCTCAGGCAGCATGCCAGCCCTGTCGGCGCGGACGACGAACGCAAGCTGCGCGAGGCTGTCGAGAAGGCGTTGACCCGCGAGGAACTGGCCGCGCTCAAGAACGGCGATGCGTCGGTTCTGCGCGGTGTCGGGGATCGGGAGGACCAGTTGACCCTGGCGCGGGATTATCTGCGCGCCAGCAACGATCCGACCGCGCAGCAGGGCATCGAGCGTGTGAGCGACGCGCTGACCGCCGAGCGTGACCGCGTTCGCCAGGAACGCGGTCATGAAGGAGGCGGTCATGAATAAGCTGCACCTTCTTGGGGGCGTCCTTTTGTTCGCCCTGGTCGCAACCAGCCTCGCCTATGTTGTCGGAACCGGTTATCTCTCATTCCGCTATGGTTTCAACGGCGAGTATCTGGATTGGACCTGGATTGCGACCGGATACTTCGCCCTCAAGAACAACGACCCGCAAGCCTTCCGGATTATCAATCTGATCTGGGGCGGATTTATTATCCTGTCGCTTTTGTTCTCAGCAAAAGTCCTGACTGAGAAACTGACCACCTTCGGTCGTTCGCATTGGCAAAGCCGTCGCGAATTGAGAGCCAACAAGTTTTTCGAGAAGCCGGGGCGCGGTTTTGTGGTCGCAAAAATGGGATCGCCAAAAAGCCGGGCCAAATTCCTGTGTTCGGCATCCTTTCCGCATTGCCTCATGGTGGCGCCGACCGGTTCGGGTAAGGGGCATCAACTTTGTGGTGCCGAACCTGCTGCTGGTTTTCGGGCAGTGCGGTTGTTCTCGACGTGAAGGAGAGAACTTCGAGCTGACCAGCCGTCATCGCCGGTCTATGGGGGACAAAATCTGGCGCTTCGCGCCGTTGGATTGGGGCAAGCCGAGCCACCGCTACAATCCCCTTGACCGGATCACGGCGCTTCCTGACCCGGACCAGCGGCAGATGGAAATCCGTCTGCTGGCAGAGCTGTTCCTTCAAACCGAAGATGACAGCATGAAGGGCCTGCTGGATGGCGGCATCGACCTGTTCGTGGCCTGCGGCATCTTCGCGATGGAACGCGGCAAGGCGACCCTGGGCGAGATTTACCGGCTGGCATCGGCAGGGGGCGACAAGCAGAAGCAATACCATACCTGACGTATGCTGACAGGGTGAAAAGCCCTGCCGCGCGGCTGATGTTTGAGCGGCTTGCCTCGACCAACGACCGCACCCTGACGTCTTATCTATCGCTCTTGATGACCTCTGGCCTAAGCTTGTGGTCCAACCCTGCAATCGACCGGGCGACGGAAACGAGCGATTTCAGTTTCCATGATTTCCGCCGCACGCCGCAGACCGCCTATTTTGTGGCCCCGCCGCATGACAAGATCAAGGCGCTCGCACCGCTGGTCCGCTGTTCTTTTCGGACCTGCTGTCCAGCCTCCACACCCATGAGCCGAAGAGCGACGAACCCTGGCCCGTGATGATCATGCTAGACGAGTTCGACATGCTCGGTCGCATGCCGATCGTGGCGGACAGCATCAAGACGCTGCGGTCCTATGGCGGAAACATGGCCGTCATCACTCAGACCATCCCGGCGCTGGACAAGATCTATGGTGAGGACACCCGCATGTCGCTGCAAGGCGGGGCAGGGGTGAAGATCTACCTGGCACCCGCCGATCCGCGCACCAAGGCGGAGCTTTCCGCCGCGGTAGGCAAGACCACGCACCGAGTCACCTCACGGTCAAAGACCATCGGCAAGGGACCGTTTTCGGGGGTGAACGTCTCCGAGCGGACCGAGGATCGCGATCTGCTGTCGGAAGATGAAGCCGGTCGTCTGGACAAGGACACGGTGATCGTCCTTGCCAACGGCCAGCATCCGATCAAGGCCACCCGGATCAAGTATTTTGAGGACCGGGTGCTGAATCCCATCTTCCAGGCACAGAAGGGACCGTTGCCAGCTCCCGATCCGAAAGACCTGGCCATTCGTGATCTACAAGGCGATCTGGTCCGTGCTGTCGCACAAATCGATGACCTGTCAAATCAGGTGCAAACCATCGCGCAGCAGCGCAGTCGTATCGTATCCGACCTGTTCTGCCTGAAAGGTCTGATCAGTCAGGTTCAGAATAAGGAAAACGGCGGTGATAATTCAGGCAGTTCGAGGGATGCTATCAACGAGAACATTCAGGAGCCTCGCGTTCCCAAGCGAATGAGGAAGGTTAATATGTCAATCCGACCCGATGATCTGGTTGGCAGCGGTGACGACAATGTTAGGGCATTGATCCAGACAACTGTAAAAGTCGATAAGATCACTCCTGACGACGATGGTGCAGCCGTTGCAGCTGCCGAATAAAGAAACGGGCGGCCAATGGCCGCCCGTTTCTTCAAACCTTGGCATCATCACTGATCAGAAGATCGTCCACGGTGCCCCCGGCAGTCAGGTGATCCTTCACCCAACGCGGCTGACGCCCCCATCCTGTCCAGGTCTCGGACGTATTGTCAGGATTGGCGTATTTGGGCGCAACAGCCGCGCCGCCTTGGGGGCCTTTCCATTCGTCAGAAGGTCCTTGAGCGAAAATCCGTGTTCCTCGGCCGCCTGCTGCGCTGCCATCATGGCTTTCTCTTTGTTCTTGGCCTCAAAGCCGTCGATCTGGCGACCGACCGCCTTGTGAAGATCGCGAAGCTCTTTCAGCGACATATTATCAAGATCGAAATTCATCGCGGTTCCTTTTTCAAAAGTAAGGGCAGCCAAAAGCTGCCCTCATGTCCCTCGCTTATGCGAACATTATTTTCCGAGTATGCGCGCTTTATCCTGCATTCTATTGATTGACGCTGCAACCCCCGTGGTCGCCTGAAAAACAGATGGGTGTGCTGCAAACGCTTGTCCGGCGCGACCGACAGCATTCTCTCCACGCACCGTTTGCGCTGACGTTCTGGCGGATGGCTGCACCGCCTGCCGTTGCGCCCTTTCCTGCTTTATAAATATTGCTACTTTGCGTAGCGAATTTACTAGCAGCCAGCCGCAATGACGCCGGTCATCGCAATATTTCCAGATACAGACGTGACAAGCATGGGGAGCAGAGCCATGCAGAGCAAAATCAGAATAAGCAACACAATAAAAGGGATAAAAGCCCCGACACTAGAAAAGCCACCGGTCCCTATGCGCTCGATCATCTCATTTCCCATTGAAATCATAATTGAGAAGATCGATGCAATAAAAAGTGGGTAAAGTGACCAACTGATACACGCCGAAAGCCAACGTTCAAAGAACCCTTTTGTGGCTTCAAAAAGCGTCATGGCAATAACAATAGGAGCCAATCCAAGAAGAATTGTGATTACCACTTTAGGGAACAATATGAGCAGGGTAGCTACTGCTGAAACTATACCGATAAGAGACAAGCAGATCCCGGAAACTATGGCCGTAGTAAAGTATCCACCCATTTCCTGTGCGATATTGGTTGCTGCTATACTGAATCTAACCATCACATCAGTCGGTCGATCTCACTGGCGAAACCGTTACTGATTGTCGGGGCCGCTTAATCCGTTTCCGCTAGAATGCAAGGTATACCACCAGCCGTTATTCAATGGAGCGCAAGATGCCGTCAGCTACCCCCCAAAACTGGTTCCAATTCCAAGCGAAGATACCAATCAAGGCCAATTTGATCATCAGACTGAGGCAATGTCCCCATGCCATCGGTCGCAGCTGCACCATCAATTGATACCCAAAAGGGCTACTGCCAGGACAGCCATGTAGCCAACAAGAGTTCCTGATGCTCAACGAGCCCTAGGAACGTTGATCTTGCTGCTTAACAAGGAAAGTTTCCGCTGAATTGACCATTGGTGCAACGATGGCCATATTATTGCTCCCGCCATTTTCGGCAGATATCTATTGACGGCTTCAATAGCCTCGCCACTTCAGACAATATCGCTCCATCCAGTTCGCGAATTTCTGCTATACTCTTGCCTGCTGCAACGCAACGTCCTGATACTCTTTGTCAGGCATTTTCCCATGAAGGATATTCAACCTCGCATGGGCATGAATCTGTTTCGACGATGCTTTGGTAGCGTCGCATATCGTAGATTGATTTTAATAGAAGGGCGTTGCTTGCTTCTTGCGGAGTTCGATTGATGGCCCATTCCGGGCGTGGAGGCTTCACGCATCCATAACGTGTTGTCTCACCCCCAGCCTGGGGCTTTGACAGATCGGGCATGGTAAAATCCATGAAGTCCCGCTCGGCCTGTGTCAGCTGCGGCTCGGTCTGGGCTTGTGCAAATTGCACATCGCCCATTCGCGCGGTGGATGCAGTCTCGGCAGGGAGCCAGCTGTTAAGGACGGCGCCACCGATCGCCACACCGACAGCAAGCGACGAGAGAGCGATGACAAGGGTCTTCTGATCAAACATGGCTCGTATCTCCATTGTCCCCGGGCGTCAGGGATGTAAAATTCCAGCACACCCCACCCCGGTCGCCGCCGGCGCGGCCGGTCTGGATCACCACGTCGATGGAACTGCCGATGTAGCGCAGCGTGTCCGTGTAGGTCAGCGGCAGGTCCGCCTTCAGCGCCATGATGGCGAGCTTCGATAAAGCCAGCTTTGGGGGTTCGGCATGGAATGGTCGTCATCGACCCGCCATGCCCGGTGTTGACGGCTTCAAGGAAGGTCATGGCTTCCTTGCCCCGGACCTCGCCCACAATCAGCCGATCAGGGCGCATCCGAAGCGTGGATTCCAGCAGCATGTCCGGCGTCCTGGTCCCTGCTGTCCCCGATCCGCAATCAGCGTCACCACGTTCGGCTGCGTCGGCACCAGTTTCGGCAGCATCCTCGATGGTGATCATCCTTTCGCTGTCACTGACATAGGACAGCATCTTGCGCGCAAAGACCGTCTTGCCGCTGTCGGTCGCGCCCGCAATCAGGGGCATTCATCTTGTGGTGGACGATGAATGCCATGGCCGCGTCAATGTCGCCGGAGGCTGCCAATTTTTTCAATTCCCGCTTTGTCTCCGCGCGGGCCTGGTCCACCGAGTATTCCTGACCGTGCAGGTATTTGATCTGGATCTTGTCGAGGGGGAGGGACGAGAAGAACCGCATCGAGATTGCAGCACCCGACAGAACGGCAGGCTCTGCCACCACCTGCGCCCGGATCGGGCGGCCTCGATAGACCACGGAGGTCGAGATGATCGGGGCTTCCCGGCCAAGGGTCAGCGTGCCTGCACTTGCGATGCGGCGGCCCAAGTCCATGACTTCCTGACGGTTCATCGCCGCGCGCGTTTCCAGCTTCATCGCCGGATCGCCGTGTTCCAGCGACCAGATGCGACCGTCCGGGTTGATGGCGATTTCCACCAAAGCGGGGCTGTCGATGACAGCCCCGATGCGGGACAAGGCTTCATCCAGATAGCTGCCATGGCTCATGTCGTTCATGATCAGAAAATCTCCAGATCGCGGTCCACCATGACGGTGATCCGGGTGCCTTGGTTCACGGTGATGGTCGGCGGCATCGAGACATACTTGCCGATGGCCGACTCCGTTGCGCCACTGACGGCATTGGACACACCAGTTGCCGGATCGGTGGAGCCGCCCGTGGAAATGGTCACACCCCCATCGCCGCTGTCGTCTTGCAAGGCCGAGGGGATGGCCGAGATTGTGGAAATCAGCGCCGCCGCCCCGAGCCTACGGAAGAAATGGTTGTTGACCTTGCCCGTGGTGCCGGAACGACCCAGGGCATCGCCACCGAAGGAGCTGATCTGCACCGACTGGTTATCTGGCATGATGATGCGTTCCCAAGCCACCAGGAGCCTGTTCTGGCCGGTCTCCACGTCAGCCGAGTAGCTTCCGATCAGCCGCGATCCGCGCGGGATCAGGATGCGCGATCCGTCATAGGCCACCACATCGGTTGTCACGAGGCCCCGGATCGGACCTTGAAGCGTGGAGTCGATGGCTGTTTCCAGAACCGCCTGGATCATCGTGCCCTGAGTGACGGTATTGGACGGGTTCACGATGATTTCCGCGCGCTGGACCTGCACCGGACGCCCGGCATCGCGCACGAATTGGGCATCATCGCTGAGACGCGCCGCCTGCTGCGCAGCCGCCCCGTCTCCCAGACCCGCCGCATCGGCGATGGCACCGCCTGCGCCGCCGCCGCCGCCGAGGGCAACCATGGAGGACTGCAACCGGGCCTCTTCCAATTGGGCCGCCTCGTCGGCGGCCTGACGGCGCTGCGTGAGCAGATCGTCATCGCCACCCGGCATCACGCTCTGGCCGTTTTGCAGCCGCAGCATGTCCAGATCGTTCTTCAACTCGGGCAATTTCGAGGTTACGGCTGCTGAGTTGTTCGTTCAGTTTCCTGCTCGCGCGATTGTGCCTCGGTTGCGCAGCAGATGGTCCAGCTCGCCGCGCATTTGGTCGAGAGCTTGCGTGTCCACGACAGGTTCACCATCGGCATCCTCGGCCGGGGCCTCGGACAGCCGGTCGATCTGGTCCTGCAAGCCCCGGATCAGCTCGACCACTTCGGAATTGTCGCTGCTAGTCACAGGGACAGGGGCCGGTTCCGGTCAGCGACCTCGACCGCTGCCGGTACGGGCGGACGGGGGATTTTGCAGATCGCCAAAGCCGCTGCCCTCGTTCTGAACTCCTGGGCTTCACGGACGGTCATATCCGCTGCGCCGTCAGGGAGCGAATAGACATAGACCAGTCCGGCGATAGCCACACCGCCGCACAGAAGCCCGGCCATCTTGGCAGCCTTTGCCGCAGGCCGGGCCTTGGGTTGATTACGAGGATGGATTTCTCCAGCGCCGCCAGCCGTTCGCGCAGGTCTGCCGTTTCTTGTTCGCTCATTTCACCAACCTCACGGCTTTCATCATCCCCACGGTGGACTCGACGGACCCCAAGCGCAGCACCCAGAAGGGGCTTGTGCCTGTCACCCGCACCACGCCGTCAGGCATGGTCTGCGAGTTGACTGTGACCTCCTGTCCGGCCGTGACCTTGAAGATCGCGGGCAGCTCGCCATTGCGGCGGAACTTAAAGTAGGTGAAGGCCCCATCATCCCAGACCTGCGTGGGCGTCGTGCCGTTCACGATGCTGCCGCCGTAGTCCGTAATTCAGCGGACCACGGGCGACTTGGCGGTTGGCGGGCGTGGCGCTGCCCGAGCCGCGCGGATAGGTGAAGCGGACTACCGAGAACTGTGCGGCGGACGTTTCCGAGACCTCGAAGTAATACTGCCGCTTGTTGGTATAGACGTTGATGTTGGTGGCAGCACCACTGGTCGTGGGCTTCATCACGAAGGCGCTGCCGCCCGGCACCGCGTCAAAGTTGAAGCTGACGGTATCGCCCGCGACGCGACCACGGAGGTAATTTCTTCATCCGGGCCGAACTCCACCGGACGTAACCCGGCCTACCTGCGTGGCTGCCGCGGTAAACCTGTCCATCGACCCATTGGGCATAGCGGACCACGGCAATCAAGATTGCCCGCCCGAGGGGTCACTTCGGGCCAAGGCGCCTTCGACGCCCAATGCTGGCCCGCGCACCGGGCAATGGCAAGACAAGTTCCCCCCCCCCCCGCCCCCCCCCCCCCCCCACCTCCGCGCATCATTGGATCTCCGATCTGTCAGAGGTGATTTCGTATTCGTTTAGACCGAGAAGCGAAACGTGGTTGATCCAGACATCCTCAAGCGCTCGGGCCTCAGTGGTGTCGTAGCGAAAGGCCAGTGTGGCCTGTGAACAGAACCCCGTGTTTCCCCGTCACTCGTCCAGCAGCCGCTTGCGCAACCGGGACCTCTGGGCACGATCATTGGTGATCTGCCGTTGACCGAGAGATTTTCCCACATCCATGCGTGCTTTCGCGCCGTATTTGGCTTTGCGATAGTCCGGGTTTTCCGAGGACCAAAGGCTGCGCATGGATTGCAGCGCCGCCCCCGACGACCGCGCCAGCACCGAGCGGACCCGAAGGTCATATGTCAAGCATGCTGTAGGTTTCCCCGGTCGCGCACATAGGAATGGACAAGCGACTGAACGACCGCATCCCGGTGATCGAGGGATATGGCTTGCAGGTTCGCGGTCGGCAGCGCCATGCCGCTCGACGGATCAAAGGGCACGAGGACCGGGGCAGGGGTTTCGTGACTGGCCGCGACCACGGCTGCCATGATGCAGCCGATGGCACCGAAGCCCCACCCGCCACCCCAAACTTCTGCCAAAAGGCACCGGCGCCGGCGCTCGCCGTAGATCAATTCTTCCTCTGTCTCACTAACACTCCGGGAGGCGACGACCGCGGCTTGCGCCTTATTATTTTTGCGATTGAAACATCGGTGGCCTCACTCAAACAAATCCGGCATGGTAAATCAAGCATCTGCTGTTCCTGCGCCCAGGCACTCGCCTGCGACACATCCGACATGCCCATCCCATAGCTCTGCATGGCGAGAAGCTGGTTGTTCAGAATCAGCTCCTTGACCGCCTCGCCCATCATCCGGGTGTTCAGTCGATGGCTTCTCTTGATGCCGGTCTGTTGCGGGATTTCCCCCACCAGGCGGTCAAGGCGCTGGAGGGCTGACCGCACTTTCCCCGCTGCGCGGTATCGGCCGAGGCCGCGCCACCATCGCGCCGGTCGTGGCTTGGTTGGCCGCGCGTTTTTTCCGCCACGCTGCCATCCCGGGCCCATGGCCTCGACCCGTGCCGGATCGGAGGCCCGCCCCGATCATCGTCGTGCTGGCGCGGCCGCCTGTATCTGCTCACGGTAATCCGAGGACAGGCCCGACCAGTCGCCGGACGATGCCGCATTGGCGGCTTGCAGGATGCTGGTCATTTTCGGAGCGAGAAGAGAACCGTATCCAGCCCGCCCCCCATGAGAAGGCCCTTGAATGTCGGCATTGCCGGTCAGGACGGCATAGATCTGTTGCAGCTCGTTCGTCTGCGATTGCAGTTCGGCCAGTTGCTCGACCGCTGGTCCAGCAAGTCGGTCTGGATGCCGTAATCTTCCAGCATCGCCCTGATCTGCGTGATCTGCTGCGCGAATGGACTGGGTATCGACGGTCGGCACACCCTGCGCCGTTGACCGGCGCGGGTAGTGCCACAGACAGGCACAGACCCGCGCCGACGATCAATCCCTTGATATGCAAAATCCCGCATCTTACAATCCCCCTTCAAATTCCAAGAATGCGCGTTCCTGCGCAAAGGCAGAGGCATTCCGCGATTCTGCTTCTGCCGTCATCGGCATGGAGCGTGTGGCGACGTAGGCGCGTCCTGATGACCAGGAAAGGCGCACAAAATTCGGCGCGCTCATAGCTGTTCAGAGCCATCGCCTCTGCTGCATTGGTGGTATCCCCAAGACGGGACATGGCTTCTTCAAGACGGGCCATCGCCAACCCCATGTCCTGCCCGGGCTTCATCAGCATATTCCGCCGTGGCCCCGCCGATCATCGCCCGGGTCGGCATTCGCCATGTAGCTGGCCTCGATGCTGCCGATCCTGGTCGGCCGCGCCAAGCGCCGCCATGTATTCCCGATAATTTGGTCGGGATGATCTGGACGTAGTTCTGGGTTTCCGTAAAAGGCGGCACGCCGCCATATCTGCGAACATTACCCGCCCTCCGGCATTATAGGCGGCGAAGTGCCAGGGTCATGTCGCCGTCGAAACTCGTTCAGCCGCTGTGCCAAATAGCGCGCGCCGCCCTCGGCCTTGCCTGCACGTAGGCGTCTTGACTTGTAGGTTGATTGAATCCCCAAATCGCCAGCAGTTTCCCACATGATCTGAGTGAGGGCCATAAAGCCCCCGCAGGCGATTGAGCATGTGGGGTTGAAACCGGCTTTCCGGCCAGATAAGAGCCTGCAAACCAGCTCCGCCACTGGAATCAGCGACAACCCGGGCACGCTGCATGTGGTGGCGTTTGTCCTGCGCCGCCCGGATGATGATCTGTTCGATGTTCTTCACGCTCGCGCCTGAACAGCCGTTCCGCAGCGGCGCTGTTGTCGGTGTTGGCATCGACTTCCGCAGAGGGCGCAAAAGCCTTCCTCAAGGCCCAAGAACCGTTTCCTCAGCCCCGGGCCCCATTATCGGGCCAGGGTCATTCCTTGGGTTGGACGGCCTCCAGCGCCCTCGACCTGCTCCCGTTCGGCTTCGACACGCTTACGGCCTTCCTCGGCCTTCTGCGGTTGCCGAACGAGGTCCCGCTTCAAGCCGCAGGGTGATTTCAGCCTCGCGTGGCATTTCTTGGCCGGATCGACAACCGGCACACCCTGCGCCATCGCCGTGCTGGGACAGCATCAGGGCAAGAACTGGGGCTTGCTAGAGCCACCGCCCAAGCTGCCACGCAGTCCCTTGCTCGATCCTTGACGTTTCTCGCGCGGGCCTTTTGCGGGCATGGCGCCAGGGCTCACCGTTTGCGCATAGGGGACCATCCTCGACCGCGCCCTCATACACGCCCACCTGGCGCACGGCGTCCTGTCGCGCCTCGGGCCCACAGTTCTTCCAAGGGTCGAAGATCGCAGTTCAGGTCGCCCCGCGCATTGAAGCACTTGCTGTTCTGACCGGCTTTGATTGGGTGCCAGCGCAGGCAGACAGGGCCAAGGACGCCAAAAAACGGTCGCAAAGGGCACATGCATACGCATTCTCAAAATCCTTTCCAAAAAATCAGGACGGGGTCCGGTAGTCCGCGCCGACCAGCGCCCTCACCGGCTTTCATGCCGTCCGAGGATGGTCAGGAGCGGGCCAAGGGCCGAAAGAATCGGGAGATTTTTTTTGTTCGATGACATGCGAGCCGTCAACCGACCGCCAGCAGGGCGATCCGCGAACCGGGATTCACGCCCATGAGGATTACCCAGCTCTTTCTGGTTCAGCGGCAGCCCGGTTTAGTCCTCGGCAATGGCGTCCATTGTTCGGCAGCAGCATCTTCGTGGGCAGCGCCCTGCATCAGGGTCCGGCCATGCGCGGATAGGCTTGGAGCTGATGCGCAAAACTTGCGTCATCATCACGACGACCGTGTTCTGACTTGCGCGCCGTGACCAGCCAGTTTTCGATCCGGCCCGCCAAAGTAGCTGTTGTCCAAGGCCTTCCACGCTTCTTCAATTGATGATGATCGTGGGGCGCTTGTCCTCGATCTGCCGTCTGATGCGCCGGAAGATGTAGGACAGGACCGCCATGCTGGGCCTTATGATTTTCGCTGTCCAGAATGTCGGTCAGGTCGAAAGCCGACAAATGGGCCGTCCAGCGAGAAGGTGTCCTCGACCTCACGCCCGAAAGGATCCAGCCAAAGCGGTTTCCCTCGGTCCACTCGTTCAGTCGATCCGCCAGCGCGCCCCCGTCTTGGGTGGCCCCGACCAGCTGCGCAAACTGCGTCCAAGTCCGCAGGTAGGGGGTTCGCGCCTCGGCGTTCTGGGCGCCTGGCATCGCGCACCGCGCGGGGGACTGTTTCCGGCCGGAGCTGGCTATGGCCGGTTTCCATCAGGTGAGCTGAGCCAGTCGCTCAGCCCATTCCTGTCCGGACGTGTCCGTTTCGATCCAGAGAGGATTGAGGCCCGTGCGTTCGCCAGCCTTCAGTTTCGGAAATACCGGCCGCCCCAAGGCGCGCTACGGCCATTTCCATGCCCCGGCGATAGTCGAAGACAAAGAACCCGCGCACCGACCACGTTGGGCTTGTGCGGCCAGGAATGCCGCCTGCACGGATTTTGCCCGACCCCATGCGGCGAAGAACCAGCGTGTGACCGGTTGCTCGGTTCCTTTTTCGGATCGCCTTCCTCATGGAAAATTGAAAAGCGGTAGGCGCTGCGTGAAATCGTCGGAAACCACGTGATCGGCGTGCCCCAAGGGACATTTCGCACCGCTCTTGCCCCATTGCCGCGCGATGCAGCGCCGCGAAGTCGGCCAAATGCTCATTGGTGGATCACACCTTCGCGGAATGCGGAAGGCCACGGTTGCAGGGAATGCTTGGGCCGAAATAGACGGTGCGGAGACGTATAGCCCTGCGCGACCTTCTTGACGCCCGCGCCTACGGCGATGTTGCGGATCATCGAGCTGACTTTTGCCAGCTCCTCCTATCAGTTGTCCGGCATAGACGGCGACCGCCATCTGATTGCTGTCCGAAGGAAATCTCACCGGATGCCCCCCCCAGCTGGTTGTGCGCCTGTTGCACGGCCTCGATCTAGGTTGGCGGCCTTGTCGTTGATCGCGGCGCGGCGGCCGCAGTTCCCGCGCGATCCGCTCTTCCATGGTGCCGCTGTTGACCGGAACGTAGTAGTTCGACACCCACATATCGACGGGCAGGTCCAGTTCATCGAACATGGTCTTACGAAGGACTCGTCGGAAACTCCTTGATCGAGTAGATCAAGCCCACCCGATCCGGCAGGCTGCCCCCGGTCAGGTATATCTTGTCGCCCTTGGCGAGTGACGCGCGTGTTGCCTGACGGTTTCCGCAATGATCCGGTCCAGCAATGTGTGGAAGGTCGGAACCTCGATCCCGGGTATTGATGCTTTCCAGAAAGCCGAGCAGTTTGACCGCTGGATGCGGTCGAGCAACTGGCGGGTTCATGCCTGACAAAAGCCGAGCAGGAAAATTCCACGACCTCTTTGCAGCTGGGGCACGCCGGCCCGTCGATATGCTGGGCCAGAGCTTCCTGAGACTGTCGCTGCTTGTGAACGGGATCTACGACAGCACGGCAGGACGCTTGATGACGGTTGATGTTGCTGGTTGTGTTTCGCGCAGGGTTGGGCGCGGCTCATATGGGCCTGCCAACGCCGGTCGATCTGGGACGCAAGCCCGTCGCCCGCGACGGGCGGAAGGGTTGCTCGTGTCGATGCGGGCGCGATACGTTGTGGCACGGTATAGGCCAAACTTTGTCGCCGGGTCTGGGCGATGATGCTGGCGAAGCTGTCCTTCATCAGGGTCCAGCTTATCGATCCGCCACCGTCAGGCTGTTCAGCCCGGAGACGCGGATACACTGGAACAGCTCATTGCCCCTGGTGCCGGTTGGTAGCAGGTCGTCGAATCAGCGAGACGTAGGGCAGCATCGAAGCCACCGGATTGTTCCCGGCTGGCCCATTCGGGCAGGGCATCGAGGGCGGCAGGCCCGATCCGAAGATTTACGGTTCATAGCTGTCAGCACCCCATTGTTCGCGGTTTTTGGTTCGGCGGGTTTTTTCATGCTTGCTCACGACCGGGACCCACATCGAAGCAATGCGGGTCCCATTCTGGCGGGCGATCCAGAAGGCCGGATAGGACCGGGCCGTGAATATATGAGGGGTCCAGAAACTCTGGGAACCCACACAAAGGCCAAGACGGACCCCACCATTCCAGATCACGGCAATTGAACATCGAAAAAAGACCCAGGACGCGGGCCGGGGGCGAATGAGGCCGAGGAACAGGGGGGGGACCGTCGTGACAATGGCGATTACTGAGCGCCCCACATCGAGTTCACGATGGACGCTGGCGCCGGCGACGATGGCGATGCCCGCGACGACATAGACGACAGTGCGGAAATCGACGGTAGCCCATCAGCCAGGCCTCACCGATGCCGATCACGGCCAGCTGGCGTTGCCATGGCCCGGCCAAGCGGCCCGGTCAGGTTGTGTAGGTGGCGGATGCAGGTCAAAATGCTCGTGATCGGGCTGAGGTTGATCTGCCCCTGGGGCCATGGCAGGTTCGGTCATCAGCTTGAAAAGGCCGACAGCCAGCAGGGGGCAAAGAGCAGCAGGTTGAGTGCCGAAACCGGCAAGTGGATTTGGTCATAAGGTATCTCCGTTTCAATCGGGTAAAGACGGCCATCACCTTGCGGGCCGTGACCTTGGGTTTTCGCGGTTAGGGCGGAATGCCCCCGTGGCGCGCGACAGCTTCGAGGGCCAGCGTTATAGCCAGCCAGTGCCAGCTCCTTCGATCCGAACCGATCGAGAAGAAGGAGCAGGTATCGTGCAGAACCATCGAGGTTCAGGTGCATATCATGGGGGTTTTTTTCACGCTGAGCGTTGCGGCAGTGGTGGCTGGCATCAGCTGGCCGAGGCCGATAGCCCCGTCAAGCCTCCGCGCCCGAGAGGTAGTAAGCACTCTCGATTTCACTATTGGCACGGTTAGAAATGGCCGCCATTCCATGACTGACATTCCGGCTTTGCGCAGGGCGAGGACGTGACCGCCGTAGCGCATTGCGGGTTTGATCAATTGCGGTGAGGATTTCTTCGCTTCCGGGAAACTGCACGCGGAACGCGACAAAAACCGCTTTCCGGTTCTGCAAGAAACGACATGGAGTCTTGGGAAGGGGAGGCCGGGCGATTTCAGCCTCTGGAGATTATCGGCTGCCCGCCTGATCCGAAAATGGCGAGCGAAGCCGTTGCTTTGT